>CM074727.1:111646169-111806169 GCA_037306005.1 Rhinophrynus dorsalis | reverse complement strand
GGAAAACACAGACAAGGCAGAAGTCTGAACTTTGAGGGAACTCAGACTGAGCCCCTTATCCACACCGTCCTGCAAGAAGGCCAGGACAGTGGGAAGATGGAATTCAAGGGATAACTTCTTATCAGAACACCATGTCACAAAAGTTGACCATATGCGATGATAGATCTTGGAAGACACAGGCTTACGAGCACTGAGCATAGTCGACACCACAGAAGGAGAAAATTCTTTCTTTGCTAGAATCGAGGATTCAACTGCCATGCCATCAAATGGAGAGATTGAACATCCTCCTTCCACAGATACCCCTGAAGAAGTAGGTCCGGACGGGCAGGAAGCGGAATCGGATCCGTCACCGACATGGCCAACAACTCCGGATACCAGGACTGGCGAGGCCAGTTTGGAGCAATCAGGATGACAGGACAACGTTCTCTCTTCAACTTCTGAATAACTCTGATCAATAGAGGAAGAGGAGGGAAGATGTAAGCCAGGGGGAAGTCCCAAGGGATCGACAAGGCATCCACTGCTAGAGCAAGGGAGTCCCTCAACCGGGAGCAAAACACCGGAACCTTCCTGTTGTGTCTGGTAGCCATCAGATCCACCACAGGCATCCCCCACCGTTGAGTGAGCATGTGAAACACCTCTGGGTGAAGAGCCTATTCTCCGCTGTCGACGGTGTGACGACTGAGGAAGTCTGCCATGACGTTGTCCACGCCTGGAATATGAACTGCAGAGATGACAGGCACGTGATCTTCTGCCCAAGACAAAATATCCTTGACCTCCCCACCAGGCGGAACCGCTTCTTGTGCCGCCTTGCCTGTTGATGTAAGCCACCGCCGTGGCGTTGTCGGACTCCACTCTGATCGGAAGACCGGTCAATTGAGACTCCCAGTGCCTCAGGGCTAGCCGGACAGCTCGAAGTTCCAGAACATTGATGGAGAGCATGGATTCCTCCAGACCCCATTTCCCCTGAGCACTGAAGCGACCCCAGGCTGCAACCCAGCCCCGAAGGCTGGCATACGTTGTGACTGTGGTCCAATGAGGAACTAGAAAGGATCTCCCTTTCAGGATGAGAGAGATCTAACCACCAGTGCAGACTCGACTCGACATGAGGAGGAAGAGAAACAGACAGATGTTGATGATCTGGATGATTCTTGCACGTCTGGATCACAAATCTCTGAAGATCCCTGGAGTGGGCCATGGCAAATGGTACTGCTTCGATTGTGGAAATGAACTTCCCCACTAAGGACGACAACTTCGGTACTGGAATTTCGTCCATGTCCAGAATCCCAGCCACTCTGACGGCTATCTGGCGAGCCACGTCCTCTGGAAGAAACACCATGCATTGGCGAGTGTCGAACAGGAGACCCAGGAACAGAAGCCTCTGAGATGGAATCAAGTCCGACTTGTCCAGATTCAGGATCCAGCCATGACGGTTCAGGGTGTGCATGCACATCTGTAATTGCTGATGGAGAAGCTCCGCTGAGGAGGCCTTCAGTAGGAGATCGTCCATGTAGGGGGTCACTCTGATCCCATCCTGATGGAGCACCGCTATCAAGGAGCCCAACACCCTCTGGAAGACCTGAGGGGCTGAAGTCAGCCCAAAGGGGAGCGCTGCAAACTGAAAGTGTCCCCTGTGGCAGGCAATCCTGAGATACCGCCTGCTCTCTGGATGAATAGGGATGTGAAGATAAGCATCCTGAAGGTCCAGGGAGGCAAGAAACTCCCCTGGAGACATTGCTGCAATCACAGAGCGCAGGGACTCCTGGCGGAAGTGGGAAGTCACCACATAGGCATTGAGATCTTTGAGATCCAAAATGGGACGAGCTCCTCCGTCCTTTTTGGCTACCACAAACAGGTTGGAATAAAATCCTGAACCTGTGTCCCCTTGAGGAACCGCCTCCAGGACCTCTTTGTCCAAGAGATCCTGAATAGCGTCGTCGAACAGACGCCTTTTTGTGGGTTCCTGAGAAGGACGAGTAAAATGGAACCGAAAAGGAGGAAGGGAAGAGAAAGGGATCCTGTATCCCTCTGACACCACCTGAAGAACCCATGGGTACGCCACTGACTCCTCCCAAGTCCGGCGAAAGATGCGGAGACGACCGCCTACAGCCGGATGCGGACCCTGGTTCGGCGAGTCATGCCGAAGCAGTCTTGGAGGTCTTGGCCTTGGGGGCAACTTTGGGCTTCCAGGACTGTTTGGGCTTGGAGGAGGAGCGCATAGTGGGAGGACCCGTTTGGGCCGAGGAGCGTGTCTCAGTCTGAAAGGAACGAAAGGACCGATTGCGTTTGGCTGGAAACTTTTTCTTAAAGACTGAGGGTAGAAGAGTACTTTTACCACCAGTAGCCTCACTGATAATTTCTTTGAGTTCAGACCCAAAAAGCAAATTCCCCTGAAAGGGCAAGGAAAGCAAGGCTTTCTTAGAGGCTGTATCAGCAGACCAAATTTTCAGCCAAAGAGCGCGTCTAGCCACCACAGAAGAAGTGGAGGCCCTCGCCATCATGCGCACAGCATCAAAAGCAGCGTCAGCAACATAGTTCTGAGCTTCAGTGATATTAGCAAGTAGCTGCAACTGTTCAGATACTGGCGCATCCTGGCGGACTGCTTCAGTCAGTCGTTCAGTCCAGGCCGCAATGGCCCTATTAACCCATGCCACAGCAAAGGTTGGGCGCATGGCAGTGCCAATGGAGGCAAAAATAGATTTAAGAGAAAGCTCTAGCTTTTTATCCGTCCAATCCTGCAAGGCAGAGGCATCTGAGACAGCCAAAGCGGTAGATTTGGATAGTCTAGAAACAGGAGCATCCACCTTAGGAGGATGAACCCATTTTGCCAGCTCAGCCTCAGGAAAAGGGTAAAGTTTAGCAAACTTTTTGGAGACAGAGGAAGATCTATCAGGATTCTTCCATGCCTCAGAGACCAGACGGGCAAGAGTAGGGTTAGTTGGAAAACAAACCACTGGCTTAGATGGCTTTTTCTGAAAAACATCAGTAGGATCATAAGTGGATTCCTGAGTCAGAGGAAGGTTGAGCGTATTCAGAACCGCTCTGATCAGACCCTCAGCCGAAACTTCGGGGTCACACTCATAGGGGTCCCCAATGGACCTGTTAGATTCAATAACAGTACGTTCCTCAGCATCAGAATCCTGTAAGAGTTCTTCTTCAGAAGAATCAGTGACATCAGGAGCTCCCTGTGGCTTAGGCAGGGAGGTCCTGATGGTAGAGGGGGTCTGCCAGACCTGGAGAGCCCCCTGAATCTGAGAGGGAAAGAGTTGAAGCGTGGATCTGAGATCCCTAGTGGCAGCTTTAAACTCCCTCACCCAAGATGGCTCAATAGCGTGGCTGGAAAGCCCAGGGTTGCTATCTTGACCAGTACAATTAGGGCATAGATCCCCCACATTATCGGTAGCCAGCCCAATGTGGCAAGAGGAGCAAAACGCCATGGGGGTAGCAGACCCCCCATCCTCCTTAGACTTGGGTCTAGCCCCTAGCTCCAGTGAAGTAGACATGCTCACAGCGTCAATATACCCCACTAACAACACTATCACCCAGAAAAAGTGTAAATGATTAAAGTTTCACCCCAGAAATGTCTAAAATCGGACGTATCTGGCCAGCGAAGGGTTAATCTGTTGAGGAGAGAGAAGGCTCGGTCCCTGCGTAGTGTACTCGCCTAGGAAAAGTACCACAAAATGGCGGCCGTCATGACAGCCAATCAGAAACGAGCGTGAACCAAGCGCTCATGGGAAATGTAGTTTTCCCTTACAAGTACCCCAAACAGTGCCCGAAGCCCCCCTGAACACCCCACATAAATAAAACACATTCCGGATGATAGAGCAGGAGCCTAGCATTAAAATGAGCCCTCTCTGAAGTTGCTGTGACAAGCAGTTCCAGAGATACGTCCCACACTGTGAATTCTCATAGAGAGTAAAGGAGCCCTTGCGTCTGAGCGGGAAAAAGCCGCGCTTAAAGGCGCGGAACACCATTTTTAATAAAGTTTAGGAAAACATTAAAAAGTGCCCAAACAAGCATGAAACACATGAGAAACATAAATAAATGAATACCCAAAGCTCCAAAACCCAGAGAATACCACAGAAATTGCATAAAACATAAAAAATAATGCAATAGAAACACCCTATGAGTGCTGGAGTGTATTAAAACTCCCAAATACAAGCCCATCAAAGGGACACTGTGGGGACAAGTGGACCTTCAGCACTCAATGGGTGACTCACCTTTCCTGCAGGACTTCTGTCTTCAGGTGACCATGATAAGGTGGGAAAAAAACCAGAGGTAAATTCCCCAGTAGGGGAGCTGCTTAACACAAGCTGTCCCCTCTTCAGGGCATAAGGTCCACAGAAAATCCCTGGAAGCTGCACCAGCCACTTTAAGGAGGGCAATTCACAGCCATGGTCACCCTCCTAATGGTGGTATTCCATATTTGAATAAAAAATAATAAAACACTAAGATGCATAGATGTTCTCTACCTGGTGTGCAAGCACACCAGGAACAAATCAATCTAAGTGGCTCTGGCCAGAAGGTGGCTTAAGTAAGAGGGGAGGCTCCGCCCCTTGCAAATCATTTGCATAGTTGTTCCTGCCTATTAAAGGGGACTTACGCCTCCCAGAGTACCAGTGACCTGTATTGGACGACAGTGAAAAAATGTTAATGTTGAGGTAGCGCCGCGGCCTCTTAATCTTGCGTGTGCCAGACGGGTATGCAACACACTGCAAAGCAATATGTTGCATACCCCTTTGGTACACAAAGGGTTAACATTATCCGGACCTTTGCCTGTGTATACGGGCTTGTACACTAGTATGCTATAAACAAAACAATAAGCAAAATACAATACACAAAATGCTATACACAAATGTAATTCACAAAACTCCATATGCAATAAGGTATACGCAAAACGCTATATGTAAAACGCAATGTGCAAAAAGGAAAAATAACATGCAAGACACCCACTACACGTAAAAACACACACAAACAAACTCCTTCACACTCTCACAAACTCATGCTCACTGATGGAGAGTTATACAACAGTGCTTTTGCAATGTGTTGCACACCATTTTGGTGACAAGCACTGAAAATTCAAGAATCCAGTCATTAAAAACCATTGTCTCCTTTCTGGGTTTACCTGAATGTCAGGGGAAGATAGTCCTATTATTATCTGCACAGGCAAAGTCTTGCCAATATTGCTAGTTACATATATAAACGAAGGGTATGCAATGCATATCATTTTGGAAAAATGGACTTTTCCTACATCAAATGACAGGTCACTTGTCTTTTTACCCCATAGCAGGTGTGCACAAATGTTTCTAGAAAGCAGCACTACAGGAGAAGGAAAAAAAAATATTTTACATTTCAATCGCTTCAAAAGATAATAAAATCTTTAAACACCAAGGGTACCAGGTGCATGGCTCTCAGTCTAACAAAGCTTGGGAGTCAGGGAATGTGTGTTTTGGGACAGTGGAAGAAGTAATGTGAATCATAAGATATATTTGTCATTCTGAACCTATTCGGAAAAAAAAAAAAAAAAAAGTTGGTGAAGCAGAATTTATGGCAGAGGTGTTTCCAATGTATTGTTTTACAATGTTTTGGACACCCTTCTGAAGCACTATTTCCAGACCTCACTTGAGGGAGCATCAGGGTTTCTGACCCACCCTTTGGAATTGATCGCCAATTCGATTGCAACAGGTGGTTAACACTGCACTCCCCACATTCCCTAACCTTCCTCTCTAACCCAATGTCCTTTAAACATCTGGGTTGAGTTTGAGGACCTTAGAAAGGCCAAAAGAAGATAGCAAAATAGTCCACACTCAGAATGCCAAAGCAATTTATTTTCAGTACTGACAACACAGTACACAGGCTGGTACAATAACTTAATTCACCAATGTGTTTTCACACTTATACAAGGATCATCATAAAGCAATAGACTATCACAGTATTCAGGAAGCTAAAGCAACATCCCTCAGTGTCAGTCCTTGGTGCACACCAAGAGAGCATGTTTTCTGAAATTCCCTGTTTGATCACATTTGAGTAATGAGGTGGTCATTACGGTTGAGCTGCCTGCTCTTAATTAGTGATATCATGAAAGCCTGAACTGTGTCTCTCTAAGACTGGAGAGGAGGTTCAAAGAAACAGAAAAATTCTGAAGTAAAACAATGGCACCATAAAGGATAAATTAATATCTTCATTGGTTAGGCCTCATCTAGAATATAGAGTACAGTTTTGGGAATCAGAATGCAGGGACATAAAACAAAACTGATAAAGGAATTGGAGGATTCGAGTTAGAGAAAGACTAGCCAAACAGGGTTTGTTTACATTAGAGAAGAAACGTCTAGGGGGTGATATGATTATCATTTACAAATACATTTGAGATCAATACAAAGAACTATCCAATTAATTATTTGCACGAAGAGCAGAGATAAGAACGAGAGGTTATCCATTAAGACTAGAGGAAAGGAACTTTCGACTAAAACAAAGGCAGGATTTTTTTTTTCTTACACGAAGGGCGGTAAAGCTATGGAATTATTTGCTTCAGGATGTTGTGCTTCCAGATACTGTAACTTTTTTTCAAAAAGCAATGGATACCTATCTAGCACAGAACAAGGCTGGGAATTATGACTGATGGCTTCAATGCAGTTAGGTCGCTGATCCAGGGAACTGCCATTTGGAGTCAGGAAGGATTTTTTTACCCACTTGGGCTTAACTGGAAATGGCGTCAGTTTTTTTTGCCTTCCTCTGGATCAACAGGAGTGTTTTAGCAAGGAAGTTCTCAGAAACACCCTATCTGATTGAAAACTCATAAAGGGAGGTCTACAAGTAAAGCCTGCAGTTCGCCATGTGACAGTCAGACACAGTTTCAAGCAGGAAAGCTGTCTTGAAGTCAAGCAAAGAAGAGATAAAGCCAAAAGCTCAAAAATTATTCTGGAGAACTCTCAGGACCAGGTGTAAGTCACATTTTGGAGTAGAATTCCATAAAACAGACTAGGCAGAAGCCATCCCTTGCACAAAGATTTGTAAATGTGACAGTGGCGGTCCGCTCGCCTCTGTGGCTATTTTTAGTTCAGACCACCACTTTTAATAAAGGACTGAGCGCATGAACGTGGTCAGTCTGTGCCTGGACATGCATTTGTAAGAGCGTGCCAGGTCTTATGCCAGAATCCTCCATTATTGGAGGAGGAAATACTTGGGAAGGGGAACGGAGGAAGATTGTCCAGCTACGGTGCAGAGCTGTACAGCAACCTGTAGGGAACTGGCATCACTGGCTTAACATTAAAAGGCATTCTTAGCCAATAAAGATTTATAATGAAAAATAAAACAGGATAACAGCTTCACTAGAAGGGAACTTTAAAATGAAGACAAGTTTACTACAGAGGACAGTTGCCCTTTAAAGTGCCAGCAAACAAATTTCACAGAGTTCACAGAAAAATGGCAAGATTTCGATCTCTGTAAAAAAAAGTAAAACATTCTTAAAGGCATGGTAATGTCCCAACAAAAGTATAAACAAAATTGTAGATGCAATAACAAAATACTTAATGCCCTTACTCGTATCTCTCAAACCTTTATGGTTTGAGATACAAGAAAATAAAATCCTCTGCTCCCTTTCCTTTCTGCCTGATGAGCTGTAAAGCTGTCCGAGGCAGAATCTGGTTGGGCGACCAGACGCAGCTCTTCAGGAGCGCTGTCATCAAGATATCCAACTATAAATACTTCATCGGAATGTTCTACAACATATGCTTGCAAACCAGGCACCCATTGTAGACCATTCCGATGAAGTATTTACAGTTAGATATCTCGATGTTAGCACTCCTGAAGACCTGATGTCTGATACTGGGAACAGGATCTCATGCATTAGCTATACAGCTGACGTATGAGAAGGGGAAGGGAGTGGAGGACTATTTTTCTTACATCTCTCAAACCATAAAGGTTTGAGAGATACGAGTAAGGGCATTAAGTATGTTGTTATTGAATCTACAGTTTTGTGTATAATTTTGTTTGGGACATTACAATCCCTTTAAGGAGACAGGTACAGCAACATGTCTATGTTTAATGCCAATATTTAAATGAGTATAACTTTTGAACAAAAGCAAATCTGTCTAAAATTGTGCAGTTTACAACATTCCACAACGGTCATTGCTACAGCAAAATCAATTGAATGGATATAGAACAAATTTCACACAGATGTTATGGGACATTTCTACTCTTCTGTTTAAAGTGGGAAGGAATCATCACATGGAATGGGGCTATTTACTTTTTACATTTAGTTTTGTGAGCACACAAAATTATACACAGAAATTCATATGAATATGTAGAGTTAACTAGCTCACAAGTTCATCCTCACTCAGAAGTATGTCCAACACATTCTTTTACATTGCTATGTAAACCCCTCTAGCACTCGTACATACACTATATGCTCCTGAAGCCTTGCTCCACTGTCCACTCCTAATCAAAGAAGCACGCATTAACTGTGACATCCCAGCATTACCCAACTGGCCACAACAAAACAATACATACGTTCTGTTTCCCTGCCTTGTTCAGCTGTCCTGATGGTGTCTACAGAACCACATATACATAATATCTGCTTCCCAACCATGGTTCCACCAGGAGTCATGCCTCTGGCAACCCCTCATGTATGCTAACCCATTCCAGTGGGTAGTCATTTTTCTCAGATATATAATACAGTGGGAAATGTCATGGTGCTGAAAGATTTTAATTTCACTGAAGTGACTGAAATGTAAAAACATGCGTTTCTTTTTCTTCCCTGTAGCATATTTGTGGACACTGGCCTAGGGGCAGAGAGGTAAGTGACCCTTCATCCTATGCTGGAGAATGTCTACTTGCCAAAATGGTATGCCTTATGGCTTTTAACCTTGTGTAGCACACACACTAAGATGAGAAAAAAAAAGGCATTGCCCTTAACACAGTTACACATCCAGCACATGCACAGAGCCCTGAGAAGAGGGGCTCATGAGAAAAACAGTTTCAGATGAATAAATACACACGAGCGCAAGAAGAGGGTGTGTCATGACAGACACACACATAGAAAGAAATCAAAATCAAATAGCCCTGACTTTGCGAATGAGGTGTATGCAACTTCATGATAAAGGCAAAGTCAGTATGGACAAACCCTGAATTTAATGAGGAAGTTAGAGGAATAGACAGAAGTCTGAATAGTAGGGACATGATGAACGAGAGTCAAACGGGAGAATCCAGTGAATGAGAAATGAACAAGGGGGAAATCGGGTGAATGAGAATCAAATGAGGGAAAAACAGAATGAGAATCGAATGGGAAGGTGAAGAATGGGAATCAAAGGGGGGGGGGGAAGGTGAACAGGGTAAGGTGGTGAATGTGGGTTGAACAGGGAATGGGTTGGGCTCTCAAGCAAGCAGAGCTGTCACATCCCAATTCTACCCCTAAGCGTAGTCGAAGTGGACTGGAAAACAGCCAGTTGGCTGTCCAACCCATTGTATTTACCCTTTCTAGCCCGCTTGAAGACACCACGGAGCACTTCCTGAGCTGCAGCAGGTAGACAGCCAGATGGCAGTGCTGGAGTGATCTATTCTGCACAATGGAGCACTCCCTGAGCGAACTCCCCGGCAGTAACATTTTAACCTTTTGTGGCCATAGGTATTTGCTGCAAAGGGTTAAAAATGTTACTGCCACGAAGTTCGCTCTGGGAGTGTTACATTGTGCAGAATACATAACTCCATCACTGGCATGTAGCTCAGGAAGCAATCAGTGTGCAGAATAGATCACTCCGTGGTGTGTTCAAGAGGGCTAGCAAAGACCACTCCAGCACTGGCATCTCAGGAAGGGCTAGCAAAGACCACTCCAGCACTGGCATCTCAGGAAGCATTCAGTGGGCAGAATAGATCACTCTGTGGTGGCTAGAAAGGGTTAGCACTGGCATCTGGCAGGCTGCTATTCAAATGGTGAAGGTATTGGGGATGGGTTAGCACTGGCACCTGGCGGGCCGCCATTTGAATGGTGAAACAACCTTCCAATACTCAACATGAGAATCTTGCACTGTCATGCTGTGCGAGATTCTCATGTTGAGACTTTAATCCAGGGGACATGTTAAAAGGATACCACTAAGACCCAGGGGGTTAAGAGCCCCATTTAAATCAATGAGAATTTGCAGAATTTTCTGTTGGAGTTGGTTTGCCCCAGAATGTAAATCGTAATGCGAAACTGTACATGAGGTTTAAAAAAAAAAAAAAAAAAAAAGTTTTACATTCCAATTTACATGGCAGCATAGTTATAAGAGGTGACAATTCCACTCTCATTAAATTAAAGGGATAATAATGTTTCACAATAAAAGCAGTTCCAATTAATCTTCATAGTATTTAGGCCATGGAGTGTTATTTCAATACTGTCAGAGTTGTAGTTCAAGAGTAATTGAATGATAAAGTTTCCCCCTCCCGCCCCTTTTACTGATGTAGCACTGCTCAGAGCAGCAAGACTGTCCGGATAAGGAAAAACCCGTCAAGGAGGGCAGGGTTTTACTTATGCACACAGTAAGAAGATTGTCCCTTGCTGTGAGCTGTCCGGTCAAGGGACCAGATTCCACATTTGAGAGGAGGTGGCTTACACTAGGTAAAATGTGCAGGAGGGGGATAATTTATCATTCAATTACTCTTGAACTACAACTCTTACAGTACTGAAATAACCCTCTCCATGAAACATTACTATCCCTTTAAAAGACTCCATTTCCTCTGAGCACCATTTACTCTATACACCTTCAACCTCCCCAAAACAAACCAGGCCTTGGTCAATCTGAAGACAAGTAATACTGCAGCAAACCATCAGCAACAGAAAATTCAGAAAATTCCCACTGATTAACATGGGCCTTCTTTTAAACCCTGGATGCTAGAGTAGTCTCCAAGGCATTGTGACGCATTGACGTTCAAAGCCCTGTTTATTTCAATGGGATTTTTTTTTTTTTTTTTTTTTTTTTTTTTAAATCTGTGTACTTTTTAAGATATTTAGAATGTTTAACTCCTTGCCAGTGCCTGCGGTACAACTTGTACCACAAGAATTTACTTTCAAGGCTGGCCATCCCCTGTAAGGCAGAATCCCTGCCTTCAATCTTCCCTGCTCATTGTGCATATATGTAATATAGTGAGGGCACATTCTTAGAACACACTCTCACTATATACATTTTAGCATCCAAGTGTTCACAGAACGCCTGCCCCTGAGAAAAGGGGCACGCTTATACAGCATAATTAGGAGGGAGAGCAAAGCCAATCATTTAATAAGTCAGCAAGATGGCGGAGCTCTCTCTCCTGGATCCTCTGCCACAAGGAGCTAGAGACCTTTTATATTTAATAAGGGATTTTTTTTGCCCTTAAGTACATTTAAAACTATCGGAGGGTATGTAGTGTACGTGACAGTTCCACTTTAATAAGCATTTTTTTTCTGTTTAGTTTTGACCGTGGTGTGATCTCTTAGTAGACCAATTAACATCTTGCATTGTTTTATCCAATCGTGGGCTGGATTCTGTTGCAGGTGACAAATGTTAAGACCGGTTTTATCAAAAATGTTCCTACTGAAGTCTATGGTGAGATGGAGATAAAAGCAGAGAAAAAAATTAGCACATGTAATAGAATCCAGACCCATGTGTGTTAGTCACTTTGGAGGGATATTTTAAATATTCGGAATGATGGATGCAAGTCTGTCCATGATTAAACACACTGTGATGTGAAATGCATACGATGATATGGAGTTTGTGCAATAATTCCCACGTGATTTTTTTTTGTTATTAATCATTTTCCAATAAAGAAGTTGAATTTTATAAACTTCCATCTTTGATGTGTTTCCGAGTGCCAAGTCTCTACTATATTTCAATAGGATGAAAGTGTT
The DNA here is from genome assembly GCA_037306005.1 of Rhinophrynus dorsalis. Lineage (NCBI taxonomy): Eukaryota > Metazoa > Chordata > Amphibia > Anura > Rhinophrynidae > Rhinophrynus > Rhinophrynus dorsalis. Next base: position 111,794,312 of record CM074727.1, on the reverse strand, counting down.
CACCAACCAAAAGTGGAGCAAATCTGTGACAAAACAAACAGCACTGTAGGCAACAAATGAAAGTGTCCATTGAGTTAAACTGGGGGGGTTTAACCCCTTTTATGCTTGAGAGGTCTCCAACACATTGCCTTAGTAATGTTTGAGACCTCTCAAGCATTCAAAGGGTAAAGATGCTAATAAAATGTACAGGAAGCAATGCTACGCTGAAGTAATGTGGGTTAGGGAAGATGCATGGGGTTTCCTTCTCTACGGAAGGTCCCACAATAGACACCTACATGCCTGTGTTGCCTACCGCGAGGTGTATCATGTTAGGCATCACTGTAGTCAGGAGAGATGTGGCATTCAGATTAAATACTTTTGCTGTTACCTATGGGGATCACACCCGAACAGATTAATAGTAAAATGCCAAAAAATTACCTGGACTCCCTGGATGACATAAATCCACAAAGTCTCCTGCACTCCACTGGTCAAACATAATCATTTCTGTCTCAACACAGCATAAGGATCTTATGTTCAAAATAAAAGTGCAGTAATTCTGGGACAAGCCAATAATCCCAATATTTACATTTAAATGGGGCTTCTAGCCTCTTAAAGGTTAGAAAGGTCTACAGTACATTGTGAAGCAATGTGTCAGTGACCTCTCTACCATTCAATGGGTAGAAAGCTCTATTTAATTCAGCAGGATTTTACCCTATGATGCAGCACCGGCCTGTCCCAGAATTACTCCACTTATTTCAAACATAAGGCCCTACTTGTGATGAATGAGGGTCAAGTGGCTCTAAACACAAAATGTTCTGAACTCCTTACCTCTCAATGTCATCCTCTCCTGGCAGAAGCGGTGGAAGTGGCAACGGAGGCAGCGTTGATGTCTTGAGGTGTGGGATGGTAAGAACAACTGTCTGCTGGAGTTTGGCAGGTGAGGGGATAGGGGGTTGAGAGTTTGCCTGAGTAGACAGAGATGATGGTCGTGTCTGGGAAGAAGTCAGGGAGGCAGCCACTGTAGTGGGAAGAGGCAGGAATGTCACTGTAGGTAGGGGAGGAAGGGGAGGTGGCGGCTGAAGTGGGACTACTGGTGATGGGGGGAGAGGAGGCAGTGGGGGGGTTGAGGGAGGAGGTGAGGAAGCTGGTAAAGGTGGCTGAGGGGAAAGCTTTGGAGGCAGCGGGGGAGGTACATCATTTTCTCGCTCTTTGTCCGTCTCTCCCTCATTTGGTGTCAGGACCTCCTCTTTAATGGTTGCTGGTTTGCAGTCCTTTGTGGCTGGCAATTTTGGTTCCTTGGCCTGCAACTGTGGTTTCTTTTCTACTTCTTCTTGCTTGGCAGACCCAGTCTTGGCCTCCACATTTGCTGTAGTTAGCAGTTCTGTATCGGAAACAGATTTCTCTAGTTTCAGAATTTTGGTTACCTTTTTGGAGTCCAGTGCCAAGTGTGCTCTTCCCTCCCCGCTCTCTTTTTTGAGCAACAGAGGACTACCTTTAGAGTCTCTACAAGCTGCCGCTGCAGCAGCAGCCCGCTCCTTTTTCTTACGGCTCAGCTCAGCACCAAGGCTTGAGTTTAACGGCAACCGGGCAGGTGAAATACTGGAATGGCGACTTCTTGACTGGGACTTTTGCTTTTTACTGCGGGAAGAGGAGGACTTTCTGGAATATTTGGGGCTCCTGCTACGAGACTTGGCAGACTTCCTGCAAAAGGAGAAAGGGAAAAAAAAAAAGGTTGCATTAAAAATATCAGGAAAAATTAATTTTACATATAACAGAAGACACAACAAAGTGGGTGGAAAAAGTGCCAAAGTCCAAAGTAAATGTCCAGAAGATGGAAGTAAACACTGAGGAAATGCTACTTAAAATGAAAACGTAACACCTCATAATAATCCCCCAATTGTCTTGCTATGATAGAAAATCCTAATGGCTCCTATTGATTTTGCCTTTATGACACTGTTCAACAGAGAACATCTTCAATTTGTCCTGAAGGTCATATGTATGGAGGCAGACATGACAGCTGCTTGCAGGACATAACCTCTACCCACTGAAAGTCGTAACCTTAACCTTGTATAGGCCAGAGAGGTATACAATGCATTTGTGTGTTCGTGTGTGTGTGTGTTTGTGTGGTTATTAAGTGTTACTTCTCTTTGACAAATAGGGAGGGAGGGGAGGTTACTTTACATACAACAAAATTCAAAAAAGTTCTCAGGAACAGCATATTCCACACATAGAGAAGTGCCAAAAGCCAAAGTAAATGCCCACTAGATGGAGGTAAATTATGATGAAATACTACTTTGAAGATATACAAATAATAGATCATAACATAACATACCTGCCGAAATGTCTAAGAAAGATCATAATTCGATTTCTTAATCACAGTTATGCATGCATATATACCTCTAATCCATGAAACAAAACAAAGAAAAAATATTGCATTATACATAGCTAGTTTTGTACAGAACTTGAATGTCGAGAGAGAGAGACAGACACCACACACACGTTATAGATTTCTCTACCTTCCCAAACACTACCCACAGGCATTCGATGCTCCTTCAGCCAAGTCTGTTCCGCTCCGATGCCCCAAGGCCAGGTCACTCTCTCCTCCTCCATATATCCATTTATCATCTTCCCTCACACACAGTTACTCTCAGTACATTTTATTTTTACTCCCCACATTTATCCATTATGGTTGAGTAGTGAGAAGAGGAAAAAAAAAAAAAAAAAAAAAAAAAATATATATATATAATTTCACACACACACACACACACACACACACACACACACACACACACACACACACACACACACACACACACACACACACACACACACACACACACACACACACACACACACACACAGCGCAACTGTGTGGGGACATATACTTTTTGAGTGACCCCCACTCTCAATATAGTTTTGCCTGCCCAAATATAAATATATTTATTTTATTTATTTTTTGGTCCCTATTTGCTTTGTTTATTCTGATCCTAATCTTTTTATTACTCTGTGCAATATTTTTCAGCTCAGTGCGATCTCTATTTGCTTTCCTCCTTTTTAAGGTCCTTTTTTACCTTAACAGCTAGTGCTATAGGAGTGTGAGACAGTAGCATGAGCAGAGAATGAGCTGCCATGCAGCTAGCGTGGGGTCATATGACATTGCGTCACTTAAGCCCTTGTTACCTGACCCTGCTTGAGGGCCCCAAATTGGGCAGGCATGCCTCCTGGAATCAACTATCAGACTGAACCAAGTACGCTCCACATGAGTACTTGCAAAGCCTGCCAAACTTTTCACTGAGAGCAGCTTTGGTGTCATAATTGTGGGATTCTCACAACAGTGACACCAATTTCAAGTGCCCGTTGAACTGCAAATACTTTTGAATGACAAATCTCCCCACATTGGAGGGTACCCTTGTTTTACTTAGCAGAACAAGCTATTACTAAAATATTTACTGCTCTTTTCATCTGTCCTCATAGTGTGGTGAGTTTGCCCCAGAATTTTTTTGCATACAGTCCTAGGTCTGAAAACCAATCTGTTTATAGCAGAGTGGCCATATGCACATGGAGCAAAACAACTGCACCATGAAGTAACAAATCATTCCCACTTTTCCAATGGGTCTAAATGAGACTTAACTCATTTAATGCTAGAGACCTATTTAGCATTAAAGCAATTAATTGCTCAATTTAAAGTCAATTGGAATGTTTTTTTTTACCCTATTTTGCAGTTGGATTGCCCCCAACTGGCTCCCATGCTCTAAACAAAACACTTAGGACCTTATTCATCAAGCTAGGGAGTTGACACATTCTGGAAAAGACAATAGAGTTGAAATAAATAAAAGAACCACAAATTCCTACTGACTTAAATGGAGCTTTGCACCCCTTAAATGCTAAAAAGGTCTCCAAAGTATTGTGTAGCAGATGTACTGCTCTGCTAATGAATGGACTTAATATATGGATACTGGTAACTTTTTTTTTTTTGTACACAAGTCTCAGAATGCAGAGGAAAAATCTTGGAGCAAAACAACTAATGATCCAAACTGCAATTGATTTAAAAGGGATAGTAATGTCTGTTTTTAAAACAGGTGTGATAGTGTAGATATTAACCCCTTAATGACCGGCGCGTGCACGGTTCAGGGCTTCCAGAGCAGTGTGCAGCCGCGCCGGGAGCCCTGAATTCCATGTTGTGCCAGGACCACCACTGGTCCTTAAGTGCCTGACCGCCTTGACGGTCCTGGAACATCAATGGTCCTTAAGGGGTTTAAAAAAGGAGAAAAAAAAATATTTATATGTCTACAAAGCATATCTACAAAATGTGGAGGACATCTCTCTCTCTCCAACATTCAAGGGGTTAAAAGTCCCATTTACATTAATGGGAACTTTATGAATTTGTATTTGACCCTTATGGCAAGTCTGAACCAATCCCAGACACAAGGCTATCCTGTTGACAAGAAACTGTGCCTGGATATGAAACTGTGCCTGGATATGAAACTGTGCCTGGATATGAAACTGTGCCTGGATATGAACCTGCCAGAAGCTCTTCTTAACACTCTAGCCAGTACTTTAAAATTTGTGATTATCACATGGTATCTCCTGTCGGTATGGGATGCAAGTGGTGGGTTATACACATCCAAGTAACCACGAGAAAGACCTGCAGAACATGCATCTAGTACATACAGAACAAGTAAACATAAGGGCACCCAACAGTGTAATAGATTCAAAACTTCAAATGTAAATGTATTTATATATAAATAACGATCTAATATGATATGAAAATTTGAATACTTCGAAGCAGTCTGGATTTCCCCTTTACTGAAGCAGCTAGACCTTCCTGTGCTTCCCAAACTAAGACTGGTCTTGCTCTCGGCTTGCTCTTATGTCAGCGATTCTACTTGCCAACCACTCCATATGTGCATACCCATGTATCTTTATACTAGTTGAAGAGCCCGTTACATGGGCCACAGTGCCAATGCCAGCCGGTCGCAGGGCAGTCATGAACAGATACAGAGCTGGACGTGAGGCATTCTCTACTGCACACAACTGCATAGTTACACACGTTTTAGCAAATTATTATATAGGATATTTACATCTGAAATTTTGAAGCTATTACTCTACTGGGCTCCCTTCTGCTTGCTTTTTCTATATATGGTGGAACATTCAGAGAGAATGATATGTGGAGGTGTAGGCCATTTAGAGAACACACTTATAGCATGGAGTGTAATTGTTTTGGGACGCCTTCCAATATTCCCCAGAAGCATTAAAGAAGCAGTCAACTTTTTATGAAAAAAAAAAAAAAAAAAAAAAAAAAAAAAAATTATATATATATATATATATATATATATATATATATATATATATATATATATATATATATATATATATATATATATATATATATATATATATATATTTTGCAGGGCATTTCCTGTTGAGTAAAATAAGTGTGCTCCCACTGCTGAGAGATTAATATTTCCAGCGTTATTACTGTTTAAACCTGTGTTTTGTTTTGTTTTACATTTGTTTTACATTAGCAGTGCCCCCTAGTGGTCAAATTCCAATTATTCTGTTACATTCTAATGCAGTGGTTCTCAACCTTTTTTTCCTCAAGGCACCCCAAACACGCAATGTGGAACTTTTGGGGTGCCCCTAACATGTTTAATGTAATTTATCAAGGGCATAATGAAGGGTATAATTCATAAAAATACAGATATTATTAGGCCTCTAAATCATAGTAATAAAACTAAACTTATTGTGCATAACAATTTCCATATAGCTACATTTAAAAAGAAAATATGAATTTTTTTTCCAGTCTTCACAGAAAACTTGGGGCACCCTAATCTGATGTACGTGGCACACCAAAGTGCCATGGCACCCTGGTTGAGAATCACTGTTCTAATGGAATGGAAAGTCAGTGACTTACAGTTCTCCACAGAATGTGATAGAAACTGCTGAGTCACTTCCAGTCAGTAAGAACAATCAGGAAGTAAATGCACAGTAAATTCACTTCCTGGAATCTGAACTGTTATAAAGTTTGAATAAAACATCTGACAGCGGTGGGAGTGACCTTGTTCTACTCAGCAGGAAAAGCTCTATAACAAAAAGGTTTTCATAAAAAATTTTACTACTCCTTTAATAGCTGTTCACCACATATCTTTAGGAGTATAACTCGGGTGGAAACTATTGATCTATTGGATTCAAAACAAGGGGCAACTCTTGTCCCCTCTCTCACAGTTTATTTTCTACATTTATCTGGTATGCCACACTGGGCTTGGAGCCCTCTTGACAACACCCCAGCACCCTGCATTTAACCCTTTAAGGACAAAAGGGGTTCACAATACAATACTGGGAAAGGGACTACAGGTATTCATTAGACAATTGTCTGAAGAGCAACTACTTGAAGAGCTTCTTCAGCAAGTCTGCTCAGTTCATTTGAGACCTGCTGAAGAAGATTGCAAACAGTAGGAAGTCAGAAAGAGACTACCACTTAACGATTCCACATGAAAATCAAAACTTTTATGCAATGTCTCAAATTACAGCAATACATTTTACTTTATCAATAAGTCCACTGATTGCTCCTTCTTCAACTCGCATCCTGTATCACGAAGAGAATCTTATCTGCACCATATGGTCACTATACTACTAACACATTGCAAGTCTATGAATCTGTTTCTACTAAAGAAAATCACTAAACAGGGGAATAATCAAAATGACTGAAGGAATGATAACAATATGGAGTACATTTAGACTGTGCTCTGTTTCAATGTATGTCCTGTAAGCATATGCATTGAATATATATTAGTAACAACTATGTTACTATGCCATCTATGTTACTAATACATATTCAACACACACTTACACACACACTTACACACACACTTACACACACACTTACATGACATACATTCAAAAAGAGCAAAATCAAAATGTACATCATATGCCATCAGGTATCCTATATATATATGCATACACACAATGTGACTATTTAAAATATACTGATAGATAGATATATATAACCATCAAAAGCATGTATATAAAGACTGGAGTGCATCCCATAAAAGGCATAATAAGTAATACTCAGCCAAAGTACCAGAACAGCACACAGTCATCAGGTGGTATGAAGCCAAATTAAGTTATTATAGCACCAAATGTTTTTGGTCCAAACGTGGACCTTCATCAGGTTACAAAAAAGACGTTAGGCAAGTTGGAGTTATGCTATAATAAACTTCATTTGGCTTCATACCACCTAACGTTTGTGCGCTGTCCCAGAGCATTCATTAGGTGAAAAAAGTGAAGGTGTTAAACGTTTTGGCTGCATTGCACAGGCCTCCTCAGGATACTGAGGAAAGATGTGCAATACAGTTGAAATGCTGATCGCTTAAAAAAAGACATCTCCACTTTTTCACCTAACTTTGAAGACCTGTGAGTGAGTGCTTTACGTCATTGTTCATTGCTGTGATCATGAGAACATTACACCCCACACATCATAACTAAGTGATGCGTACATACATATGACCAGACACACACATGCACCCTTACACAAGTGTGACACCACATGCACCATGAAAACGCACACACATAACTTGAAGGTTAAAGTTGACCTATCTCCTTGAATTTTCTTAACATATTTGAAAACGTCATTCAAAACAGCCTGTGTGTCATGTTAACCAAAATTCCAGCAGATGTATAGTTTAGGAGATATTCACAATTCTATTTCTGGTAAATTGAACATTTGCTGGTACTACACAGAGCTTAATTAGCATATGAAATGTCAATTGAAAGCTTAATTAGCATATGAAATATCACTGGTACCACAATTAGCATACAGTAACAAGGATGAATTACTCCTTAAAAGGATAGTAATGTCAGAAAAAAGTCTTAACTATATGGTAGATACAATTAAAAGAGAGTACTTGCACTTATTCGTATCTCTCAAACTGTTCTGGTTTGAGAGATATAGGAAAATAAAGTTCTCCGCTCCCTCCCCTTTCTACTTGACGAGCTGTAAAGCTGTCAGAAGCAGATTCTGGTTCCTGGATCAGAAGGCGGCTGTTCATAAGTGCCAATATAATGAGATCTAAAGATAAATACTTCATCGGAATGGTCTATAACATAACATGTTGTAGACTGTTTTTGATTAAGTATTTATTTTTTAGGTATCGTTATGTCTGCGCTGCTGAAGAGCCGCCTTCTGATCCAGGAACCAGAATCTGCTTCTGACAGCTTTACAGCTCGTCAAGCAGAAAGGGGAGGGAGCGGAGAACTTTATTTTCCTATATCTCTCAGACCATAACAGTTTGAGAGATACGAATAAGTGCAAGTACTCTCTTTTAATTGTATGTACCATATAGTCAGGGCTCAAAATTTCCACTAACCACTAGTCAATGGTGAGTGAAAATTTAGCCCTGGCGAGCAGAAATTCAGCCCTGGTGGCTAGGTTATGGCTTGCAGTGGCGAGTAACTTTTCAGGTCTGGCTAGTACCAAAGGACTTCACATTTTAAGCCCTGATATAGTTAATACTTTTTTTCTGACATTACTATCCCTTTAACTGCAGATTTGCTGGTCTTTTGATTAATCGTTTGAGTGCCAGGGGGGTACAAAACGGATTGTTTTGCAATGTGTTTCGTACCCCTATGGCACTCAAAGGGTTAACATGACACATAGGCAGTTTTTAATTACATTTTCAATAGGGTTGCACCGATACCGATACTGGTATCGGTATCGGTGCCGATACCAGCATTTGCGCGAGTACTTGTACTCGCGCAAATGCGGCCGATGCCAGCACCGATACCCTGTGTCAGGGTCGGTGCTGCAGTGAGGGAACCGGGGAGCTGCTCACAATGCTCCCCGGTTGCCTCTCTCCCTCAAGTAGCGTATGAGCGTTGCCGCGGGTTACCATGGCAACGCTCTGACGCTGACTTCTGCCGGGGCTCGCGAGAGAACAGCGAGCACCCGGCAGAGGAGAGTATGGGAGGCTAGATGGGAGCGGGTGGTGAGAGGCAAAGAGGGGTGAAAAGGAGGGAGAAAAAAGGGACTAAGAAAAAGGGGGAAAAAAAAGGCAAAAGGAATAAAGATCAGGAGACAAAAGGAGGGGAACTAAGAAAAGGCAAAAAAGAGGGGGGATCAGGAGAGAGCAAGACAGGCAAAAGAGTGGGATCAAGAGTCAAGGAGGGGGACAAAGGGGGATCAAAAGGAAGAGAAAAAGCCAAGGCAAAAGCTGAAGAGGGGGAGAATGAAGTAAAAGGTAGGAATCAAGAGGGGGAGAAAGAGGCAAAAGGGGACAGTCAAGAGGTGGTGTGTGTGTGTGTGTGTATATTATATATATATATATATATATATATATATATATATATATATAATATTATATTTCAAGTACTCACCAATACTTTTTTGAGGTCATTTGCCAGTTTTCCAAGTACCTAAAGCATATATATTATATATATAAAATATATGCGCTTTAAGTACCTGGAAAACTGGCAAATGACCCCAAAAAAAGTATCGGTAATTGGTATCGGCGAGTACTTGAAAAAAGTATCGGTACTTGTACTCGGTCTTAAAAAAGTGGTATCGGTGCATCTCTAATTTTCAAATATGCACACCTGAATTAAAGGTCAAAATTCCACTTTAAGCAAGAGTACATTGTTAAATCGCAGACATGTTTCCTTCAATTTATCCACAGCCTCTGGTGCCTATTCCTATACCCATTTGGTACTACCCTTCTCTTAACCCACAGGAGAGTCTCTCAGGGTGCAATGAATCAGTGGCAGCTGAAGAGGAAGGCAGTACCACTGAGGGACATGAACATGCATCGGGGTCTTTAGATGTATTACAAGAGACACTTCTATACTTAAAGTGCATGTGCTTAACCCTGCAGGTGGGTCTAGACTCTTACTGCCTGCTACAGAATAACTATTAGGTTAACATACTAAGACTCTGGTACAGACAAAGGATACTAATGCAATGAAGCATTAAAGGGATAGTAATACTTCATTTTAACTTTATTTTATTTTGTAGGCATTAAAAAAATATGAAGAATGATATAAGTCTTATCTCTGAAACCTTTATGGTTTAAGAGATATTCACAAACAAAGTATCCCCCCCCCCCCCGTTCAACCAGATCAGAAGGGAGATGCCCAGGTAGACTGCAGAGAGGGACAATCTTCAATTAAGGTAATGGAAAAAGCTGAAAAACTTGTCAAGGGGGGGAAGGGCTTTCATTGTTTTCATACAAAGAAAATTGTCCCCTTCTGTTATCTGTCCTGTCATACAACCAGACTCACATCTGAGAAGAGATGGCTTACACTAGGAAAAAGAGGCGGGGAGGGGAACTTTGCTTGTGAATATCTCATAAACCATAAAAGTTTGAGAGGTAAGACTTATATCATTCTTCGTGTTTTTTTAATGCCTACAAAATAAAATAAAGTTAAAACGAAATGTTACTATCCCTTTAAGGATCAAAAGTGCAGACCTCTTCCGCAGGACAAAATAAGGACATTGAGGGGATCCAGGCACAGTGAGTAAAATTACTGTGCGCATGTGTATTAACCCTAGGAGTTCCCAAACACTGAAGCAAGAGAATTCTCTAAGCTCCCACCCTCCTATTTTTTTTTTTCCATAGCAAGAATATTCATACGTTGTTGCACTAGCCCTGATTTTCTTATTGGATACTGTAAGAGCACAAATCCTCCCTATCTAGAAATCTGGAGGCAGGATAGCTGAAGACTCAAAAAAGTCTAACAAAATGTAAATGAAAAAAATAAATAAATAATGCATGGGCAATACAGTACATATTATATAGTAGTGAGACAAGATTTTTCGGAATAATAAATTTTAGGAGCCAGTGAAGGGATGCATGTAGATGGAAGAATATAAAACATCTCTAAACTTTAGAAACCATATACACTATCAAATATTACTACTGAAAATGTGGAAAACCAAGATCTGCACCTTATGCACTCACATTAGTAATTCTGCTCAGACCCCATATATCATCAGTTGCTTGTCAAGTCGGGAGAGGAAGCCTCCAACGGTCTTGCTATTGTCTTTGTGGGATAGGATAAGCAACTTTGCTACCATAAACAGCCTTATTAACTTGTTTAGTTTTACTATTCTTTTAATGTTTAACCAGGAATACGCAAGATTTGTTCATTCCTGTATTTTAAATACACTTACATTAGTTAAGGATCTTTTCACACTGGTGACTGTTTCTAAACATAACCTAAACACCAGTAAATAGAACAATGCCTCTCTTATCAGGCTGTCCATAAGGGAAATTTTCACAACTCGTGGTGTGGTTTGCGTGAGCATGCAGCAACTACACCGCTTTCAGCTATCTTTAGCCTTACTACATTCAATACATGGTCTTCACTGCAGTCTAAGGGGCCGCTGAAAGCGCATTTCATTACAACAGTGGTTCTCAACTCCAGTCCTCGGGACCCACTAACAGGCCAGGATTTGATGATTTCCTTGTTAGAGCACAGGTGAGTTAATCAATGTGAATGAGCCTCTGATCACCACACCTGTGTTCTAGTAGAGAAATCCCTAAGTCCTGGCCTATTAGTGGGTCCCAAGGACCGAAGTTGAGAACCACTGCATTACAACAATCAAACCCTAATATTAGTGGTTTACTTTGGCATAATCAAATCAAACATGGCTGATGTCAGAGAGGGATGGCAACTCGACACACCAAGATGGAATTACTGGGAGCTACAGGTAAATAAAGTAGTGACTTGTACAGAGTTAAATTGTAGCTCAATTCAGGACAGTATAAATTGTTATTGAGTATTTATCAGCAATGTCTGTACACCTAGCTATTATGTAAAAAAAACAAAAAAAAAAAAAAAAACAAACAAAAACAAAAAACGCCCACAGAAGTTTACAAGATTAACCATTTCATCAATGTCATACAGAATGATTTTCCAAGTTTGATCCTTACTGGACATTTTCAATACCTACCACTGAAGAGGCTCTCTAGATGTTGTTGGACTACAATTTTAAGCATGGTTACTGTCTAACAGCTGGGTGCCACATGTTGCCCAAGCATGATCTACAGCAGTGGTTCTCAAATCCTGTCCTCAGGACCCACTAACAGGCCAGGATTTGACGATTTCCTTGTTAGAGCACAGGTGAGTTAATAAATGTGAATGAGCCTCTGATCACCACACCTGTGCTCTAGCAGAGAAATCCCTAAGTCCTAGCCTGTTAGTGGGTCCTGGGGGCTGGAGTTAAGAACCATTGATCTACAGGTATACAAGGTTATGTAACATGATAATAGTTGAAACAGCTGAAAAAAGCTAATAAAAAACAGATGTCTCCATCAAGTTCAGCACATGCCATATCACCCTTGCCTATAGTTTTCTCCAGAATCGCTCCTCCTCACTTTTTTGTGCACATAGCCCAAGCCATTACAAAGTTACTCACCTGAACCCTCAGAGACTCCTGCAAAGTTGTAGGATGTCTTCTTACTGCTTGACCACTGCCCATTAACCCCTTAAGGACTGGGAAAATCTGAGGTCGTTTTCCCTTAAGGACCGGAGCAATTCTGACCTTTTTGACTATGTCTTTGTTCAAACAGTGTTTTCCCTCTAAGGCTTTTATTCCACCCCCATAAAATTATATACTGTTTTTTTAAGCACAAATAAGAATTTCATTCGATACCCTACTTATATGGATAACCCACCATTTACTTTATTAAAAATAAAAAAAGGTTTAAAGTAAAAAAAAAAACAAAAAAAAAAAAAAAAAAAAAACACCATTTTTGTTTTTTCTCTTGGGATCAATTTGGCACAAAGGGTTAAGTTTTTATGGCGTCTATATAAAAGGTATGACCGGTCAGTCATACCTACAAAATGTGCAGTTTAAAGTAGCCACTGCCCCCCCTTGGGTGAAAATCCCCATGTCCCTTTGTCCCACCCTATTTTGACACTTTTTTTATCCGTGACAGTTGGCGGTGTGTATAAGTGTATTACATGGCTCCACAACAATCACACTTCCAAAATTGTTTAATGAGATTATTATTATTTTTTATATATATATATATATATATATATATATATATTTTTTTTTTTTTTTTATACAAAAAGTGTGTTGTGTTTTGTTTTTTTTTTTAAAGTATCATTGCAGGTCAGAAACTGACCTGCATTTAGCAAGCCTCTGGCACCAGCAGTGAAGGGGTTAATACCCCCAGCTGCTGTATTTTCATTTGCCACTAGGCATCTCCTCTCTACTTCTGTCTCCCTTACTTTGATAGCAAGGGAGACAGAGGCAGAAGAGACACACAGAGACAGCATGCTTTCTGTACTGCCTCTGTGTCTCACAATGCCGGTACATGTGATCGCTGCTATGGCGATCACATGAACCGGCACAAACAAGAAAGGCTGAGACTGAACGCCCCAGTCTCGGAGCGCTCAGTCTCAGTCCGGAATGAATGATAGCAGCGTGCACAGAGGCACGCTGCTATCATTTAAGCCATGACGGTCCTGGTCCGTCATGGGTCCTTAAGGGGTTAAAGGGATAGTAATGTTTCACAAAAACAGAAGCTCCAATTAATCTTCGTAGTAGTTGAGCTGTACAGAGTATTATTTAAATACTGTCAGAGTTGTAGTTCAAGAGTAATTGAATGATAAAGTTTCCCCCTCCCGTCCCTTTTACCTAGTGTAACACTGCTCACCTCAGATGTGAAATCTGGTCCATAGGCCAGACAGCTAAAAGCAAGGGACAATCTTCTGCGAGAACAATGAAAGCCCTGCCCCCATTGACAGGTTTTTCCCTTATGTTAATTGAAGATTGTCCCTCTCTGCAATCCTCTTGTAACACTGATCAGCTTAGAGCAGCAGGGTGGTGTCCATCAGTAAAAGGACTGGGAGGAGGATAATTTATCAGTTACTCTTGAACTACAACTCTGACAGAATTGAAATAACACTCTCCATAGCCTAAATACGATGAAGATTAATTAGAGCTGCTTTTATTTTGAAACATTACTATCCATTTAATAGCTTCAAGCTGGTTGGAAGTTTGCCCCTTCTCAGACTATAACTGGGCAGTGATGAAACAGGAAAGCAGCAGCAGCCATAAACCTTCATGGATGCCTGAGAGACTGGGTAAGCAACTCAAGTTTTCTTTCAACAAGGCAAGTAGTTGCCCATGAAATACAGGTTTAACAGTAGGAGACTTGTAGCATTAAGGTGATACCTTCATAGGCTAACCATGTAGCTTTACAGAGTACAGGCTAAAACCCTTTGAGTTCCAGAGAGGGTATGCAATGCTTTGCTGAGCAACGCATTGAATATCCCTCTGGCACGCAAAAGGCTAAAGACTTCATCAGGCATGTCTGCTCAGTTACCCCATAAATGCATCACTTTTGCTCTACTAGTCCACTGCTTTATCCACTGCTAACAGTACCATGCTGTGATGCATGCAGCAAAACGCTTGTATCTGCTTCAAAGATCCACTTACAGTAAAGGGCAAAGGGTTTGCATAGTTAATGTGCTCTTACATTGAAATGACACTCTAGAAATAAGTGGATCTTCATTTGCTTATCACAGTTATTCATTTTTTTTTATTTATATTTTATTTCTGCTGTAGTATGCCAGTCATTTCAACTTACAAACTCACAAAGACAAGTGGCCATTACAATTCATTGAGGGCTATTGAAGCCCATTGTTTTGTGACCTAGAGGCAAAAAGTTAGAAACTATATCTAGGAAACTGAGGTGAAAATAAAATATACCCCGCTGCTGCATGAAGGACACTTTCTAGCCAAATACTTCTGTTAAACAAATTAAGAGACACATTTCTAGGGCATAGTTCCCCATTAAAGGAATACCAGCACTTAAAGGGACAGTAATATCCCATAAAAAATGCTTATAGTTTTGTAATGCTTAAAAAATTAAACTATATGTCACAAAACCTCTCTCTCAAACCACTATGGTCTGAGAGATATAGGGATTCAAAGTTCCCCCCTCCCTCACCTTCTCCTGATGTCAGCTGTAATGCTGATAGCAGGAGATCCATCGGCCGACACAAGGAGGCTGTTCTGCAGAGCCGAAATTTCGTTATTTAATACGAACTACTTAATTGGAACGGTCTACAAATTGTGCTTGCAAACCAGGCACACGTAGACCTTTCCAATGAAGTAATTATTCTCCAATAACGTGATTTTGGCTCTGCTGCAGAACTGACGGCTGGTCCCCGGACCGGGATCTCCTACTGTTAGCACAGCACTGACGTTAGGAGAAGAGGAGGGGACCTCTGAATGTAAATATCTCTAAAACCATAGCAGTGAGAGAGATAGGATTTGTGGCACATAGTTTAATCTTTTAACCCCTTAAGGACTATGTGACGTACTATGACCGTCACTGTCCTTATACCCTTAAGGACCAGTGACGGTCATAGCACGTCACGTACTTTTTACTTACAGCGCTCTACCGGGAGCGCTGTAAGTAAAAACGGGGCCTAAAATTGATTGCGCCAAGACCGGAGCAATCTCTCTTAGGCCTCAAAGCGGCGCGCCGGTACGCGTAACAGATCATGTGTACCGGCGTGTTGGCAAGGATCAAAGCGGTTCTTAAGGGAAGGTAACTTCCCTGGACCGCTGGTCCTTAAGGGGTTAAGCTCTACAAAACTATAAAGCATTTTTTATGGGACATCACTGTCCCTTTAACAAAACCTCACATATCTTAATGTTTGCAGAAAAGAATATTGGCCAGTATGAATCAAGTGTGTGTGGATTGGTTTTCCAAATGAATTGTTAATTAGTACTGGATGGCATGATCATGAAGGCAAACCTAATTCTTTGCTGCAAGCCTCAAGGCCCCAAAAGGCTTCTCAGGAAGTATGACTGGGAGCAGTCATTGAGTCTTGATACAAAGAATCCTCCATAAACATCATAACCAGCACCAGTTAAAGACTATAAGGATTTTCAGCCCAGATAAAGATATGGGGGGTTATCAGGTATTGGTATTCCTTTTAAAAGGGTATATATGCTAGAGGAACCACATACAATCCACATGATAAAGGAACAGTAAACCATATATTATAAAAAAAAAAACCACAATCAAAAAAGTTTGTGTTGCTCTGAGCACAGCAAGTTTTAAAAATTAGTTGGGTTTTTTTTTGTGTATACCAACAACTCATTCCTTTGCCAAATGCTAATGGGTTGGTTTAACCCTTTGAGTACCAGAAAGGTATCCAAACATTACAACACAAAACTCAGAGTACCTCTTTGGCACTCAAAGGGTTACAGAGAGAAAGATTTCCCCCTGTTTGACCACTAAGGCCAGTCTCCAAGCTGGAAGAGACAGAAGGCTTCATCAAACACTTTGTTATTTGGACAGGGGCTAGTGAGCAACAAGTATCAAGATTTAAAAATGTGCATTTTCTTGCAACAGGTCATTAGAGCAGTGCATATAGCTTTACTGTTCCTTTAGGGTCCACCAAGCAAGAAGAGGGTATGCGTTTATCTATAACCCTCTGAGTGCCAGAGGGGTACGCAACGCATTGCGTAACCCTCTGGCACTCAAAGGGTTAAAGGAAGCGGAGAAATTCTGGGGCAAAACAATTGCATTATCTGGAACAAATTAAAAATAACACTGATTTACAGGTATCTAACCCCTTAAGGACCAGCGCGATCCCGTGCGTCCAGCACTTGCGGACCACGGGGCATTTTTTTTTTTTTTTTTTTTTTAATAGCGCTTCCGGTTCAGGACTTCCGGAGCGGCGTGCAGCCGCGACGGGAGCCCTGAACTCCATGCCGTGCCAGAACAGTCATTGGTCCTTAAGTGCCGGACCGCCGTGATGGTCCTGGCACGGCAATGGTCCTTAAGGGGTTAAAGGGATAGTAATACTTAAAATAAAATAATAAAAAAAAGAAAAAAAAATTGTAGGGTTTATCCCCCTCCCCCTCCCGAGTAAAACAAGAGTACTCCCACTGCTGAAAGGTGTTTTACTCAAAAGTTATTAGAGCTCAAAGCTGAATTTTTTTAGATGCAATATCACAGTGGCCTGAACCTATACTGTGACACTGTTGCTACACCATCCTATGGAGATTTATGGTCTATGGACCAAATCTTTCCATACATAATCTAAACTTATAATTTGTTATTGACACAATAAAATGGAAACTAGCCTCTCCTGTGTATTTCTCATCCTTGTCCTAGGAAGGTTCATAGTTTTCATGTGGTCAAAAAGAATAACATTTTTTTCTAATTATTGTTTTTATTTATTTTGTAAATAAAAACACCTTATTTCAGTAACTTAATTATTTACCTAATGGCTCTCTATAATTGTTCCCATATCTTAAATCAGATACCCATTTTCCATGTAGGAACTGGGAGTTTGTTATTCTGTTCCTGGGGTGGGCAACACTGGCCCCCCCAAATCGTCTTTGGACTGCAACAGTTATAATGGTGGTAGTTATAATGCAAACACACCTAAATGGCCACTTAAATAACAAACACACACTATGCTTGATAGTATTTGATCTTATGCATAAATGTAAAGAACAGCAATTTGTAGTCAAACCAATTACATAATTTAGATGTCATTTAAAGGGATAGTAATACTTCGTTTTAACTTTATTTTATTTTGTAGGCATTAAAAAAACATGAAGAATGATATAAGTCTTATCTCTGAAACCTTTATGGTTTAAGAGATATTCACAAAGTATCCCCCCCTGTTCAACCAGATCAAAAGGGAGATGCCCAGGTAGACTGCAGAGAGGGACAATCTTCAATTAAGATAAGGGAAAAAGCTGAAAAACTTGTCAAGGGGGGAAGGGCTTTCATTGTTTTCATACAAAGAAAATTGTCCCCTTCTGTTATCTGTCTGGTCTTACAACCTGATCCACATCTGAGAAGAGATGGCTTACACTAGGTAAAAGGGGCGGGGAGGGGAACTTTGCTTGTGAATATCTCATAAACCATAAAGGTTTGAGAGATAAGACTTATATCATTCTTCATGTTTTTTAATGCCTACAAAATAAAATAAAGTTAAAATGAAGTATTACTATCCCTTTAAGCCTTTTAAATGTTAGAAAGGTCTCCAAAATGCAGCTTCACAAAGCACTGGACACCTCCACTATTAAAGGTATAGTAATGTTTTCCAATAAAAGCAGCTCCAATGAATTGTCATAGTATATGGGTAGTGGAGAGTGTTATTTCAATACTGTCCGAGTTGTAGTTCAAGAATAATTATAATGATACAGTACCCCACCACTTTTACTGATGTAACAATGCTCCCCCCAGAGCAGCAAGACTGTCTGGATGGATTGCAGAGAGGGAAAGTCTTCAGTGATCACAAGGAAAAACCTGCCAAGGGGGGCAGGGTTTTCCTTATACTCACAGTAAGAAGATTGCCCCTTGCAGTGAGGAGTCTGGTCCCAGGACCAGATTCCACATCTGACGTGGAGGTGGCTTACACTAGGTAAAAGGGGCAGCAGGTGGATGCTTTATCATTTAATTACTCTTGAACTGCAACTCAGTAATAAAATAACACTATCCATGGCCCAAATACTCTGAAGATTAATCGGAGCAGATTTTTGTGAAACATTATCACTTTAAAGAGGTTAAACATAACATTAAAATCTATGGGAATTTGAGATTTTTTATTATACATTTAGTTTGCTCCTGGATTGTACCACTTACAATAGTTACTTTGAGCCTTTGCAGACACATTAGAAAATCAGACACTTTTCAAACACTGCAGCAGGAGCACATACTTATAACTAAAAGCATAAGAAAGAGGGAAACAGATTGACTGAATCAAAGAATCCACAAATACAAAGAGCTAAAGAGAGAAGACATCAGGAGGTAAATGAGAGTGAAAACAGAAAGAGATAAAGAGGTCACCTGGACACTGGGCTCCGACTCACTGACCGTTTGGCTACAAATGGGCTGCTGGACCTCCGGCGTCCATAAGGGCTTGGGGATCTCCCACTGTAGGAGCCACTGCCTCTCTCATAACTGGATGATCGCCTTCTGTAGGGGCTCACAGAGCGCTGCCTGCGGCTGTAAGGGCTAGGAGAGCGAGCACTGCTCAAGTAGCTTGTAGGCTCCTTGTAACTTGGACTGTCCAAGCTTTTCTTATATGTCTCAGAGTAGTTGCCAGAGGTATGAGAACGTGGGGGGCTGCCATCATAGTCTTGCCCACATGATGCATCAGAGTTGCTGTCGTCCTGTTTGGGACTACCACTGTATTTCCTGCGTGGACTCCTCCCTTTCCTCTTGGGGCTGTCAGAGGTTTTGTAACGTTTGGAAGAGTCCCTTTTGCGGTGAGTTTTGCTCCTATCTTTGTGTCCAGACTTCATATCCCTTTCCCTCCGTGATTTTTCCCGGTGCGTTTTCGATGATCGAACTTCCTTGCTGCTGCTCTTAGAGGTACGTCCATGCTCCTCTTGTTCCTCAGCTGTCCTTTTAGTTGCACCGGGGATCTTGTCCTTGGCACTAGGCACCTTGCTCATTATTACCTCTTGGCTTTTTTCTGGCTTCTTCTCCACCTGCTTAGTCCTAGTGGCTTCCTTAACCCGCTTGTGCTGGTGACGGTGCCTAGACTTGTGCTGTTTGTCACTCTTTTCTGAAGCCCTTCGTTCATCATTCTCTCTCCTCTCTGCCTTCCCTGGAACATCATCAGAGAATGTGTCCGAGTCAGAACTTATGTCATCATATTCCACTAATTTCAAAGTATTAAGGGCAAGTGGCTCAGGGGAAGCTGCAGAATCTTTGAGGTGTTTTGACTTATGTCTCTTATGTTTAGAACTGAGTCTCTGTCTGTCTCTGTTGTTGGAACTGCCACTGCTCTGCGGCATGATAGATGCAGACCCACCGCTGTCCTTCTTGTTCCCATGACGCACTGAGTTTGGCATTCCTCTGAAAAGCTGAGGGGAAAAGAAAAAGAAAAATAATTGAAGGGAAAGGGGGAGGGGAGAACCCCGCAAAGACTGGAGGTGCCCCTTAACTAAAATTATAAGTTGTATTAGTAGAAAAAAAATACCCCTTTTCTCTCTACCCTGTTGTCTCCCTCATTCAAAGAGATGCTAAGCCACTCACTTCTACATAGAGTTGACAATCAGCCAGCCTGGAGGTAGGTAATAGAGTCTGCAAGATTAGGAAACGGTCCTCCCTCCATATAATACAAATCTCTCTTCACTACTAATTAGCTGCCTCTTTTCCAGATCCACAGTCCTATTTACGTGTCTTAGAGGGGTCAGGTGGAAGTTACTTTCAGGAATGGACTTTCAATATTTCATTTAAGGAGCCGCACTTTCTTGGTTAAGTGTTCTTTTTGCGTAAAGGTTTATTTTGCCTTGCATGTGCCCAATTGACGTTTTCAAAAGTTGTAATTCACCACAAATTTGACTCCCCGGTAGCAAAGTTTCCAAACAGCGTGAAACTAAAGACAGGAAATTTATGTTTATTCCATTGAGTCAATTCGTAGTTGCAGTTTCAGAAACCGTGCTCTGTACAGTATGTTTTGTGAAGGCGAGAGCCAATTCTTTCGGTGTGAAATCGGTTCTTCCCCAATTTCTAATGTAACCTTTGAAATGCAGTGGATACAAGGTTCTCTGGTCTTCTCCACATAGGAGGTTAGTGTGGAGGGCTTCTAATACACAGTATAGCAGTGAAACGTGGGTTTCTTCAGAAGTAAGTGAAACGTGTCTGTCATCTACCACTCAGCAGGCAGAAGGAACTAAATAGTCTCACACCCAGACTGAAAGGTAAAGTCCATGTTCTTTCATACAATATTAACACTGGATGGCCTGTTGCCCTCTCTGTCAGCACGGGGCGGCCTCGGCCTTTCTGTTGTCAGGGCTGTTGTCCACTCCACCACTCAGTCTCTCTGGCTTGCCACGGAGTGCGAGTATACCAGACAGGAAGGTACCGGTCAACGGGAGCCGGTCTCGCGGGATTCCGGCGGGAAAGAAGGGGGGCCCGGCGAGAAACGGCCGCCTAGCGTTTCCACAAGCAGCAGTCTCCCCCTCCAAATCTCGCGAGCAGTACTGTTTCCACAGGCAGCGGCCTTTCTGAACGTCTCGCGAGAATAGCGTCACTTTACCTGAACCTCGCGAGACAAGCGTAGAATACGGCTGATGTCGGGGAAGACTCAAGATTCTCGCGATAACTATACACATGCTGTCTTCTCCCAGCTCTGCTTTACGAAGTGGTTGTAGGATTTGTCATTTCAGTGCGTTTTCCTCCATGTCGAAAAACTTTATTTAATAACAAGAGTTTGCACAACCATGCTGATGCGCATGTCTAACCAGTAATCACGCTTTATACAGTAAATTGTTATATGCAATGGCTAATATGTATGGAAATTGGAGTAATTATGAGGAATACAATGGTACCATATAAAAGTAAATGTTGCAATTGGTGTAATCAATTATTGTATCCCCTGAATGGAAGAGCAATAAGCGATTTGATTTCACGTGTCCCCATAATGCAATTAATTTGCACTTAGAAATTATCCAGTTTTTATTTGATAAATATGATCGATTATGACACCCTTTTAATGGTTTTATCCACTACTCATTCTAAAATTATGTGTATTCTTTTAAAATAGTGTTAACCATTTGATTATTTCGATTGCTTTCCCAAATGTTGGTATGACAATATTTCTTGAAATTATCATTCATTGAAATACTCTTTGTGGTGTGTGTATTGTATAAACACGTGTTATATTAGTGAAACAAATGCTTTCTTGCTTGAAAATTGAACATAAATTATTTCATACCTACTTTTGTGTTTTTTTTTCTCTCAATCATCCATTATAATGAATTATTTTATCCCCTGAATGCAATACATATAATCAGTTTGATCTTATCATTTCAGTTGATTTCCCAAAGGTTGGTATGACAATATTTCTTGAAGTTATCATTCATTGAAATTTTCTTTGAGGTGTGTGTATTGTATAAACACATATTATATTAGGGGAAGTAAATGCTTACTTGCTTGAAAATTTAACATAAATTATTTCCCATGTACTTTCATGTTTTTTTTCTCTCAGACATCTAATGTGGGTTGTAAGGACCATGGGGTACAAAGTCCATCACCAAGAGACAGGGCACTCTAGAGTTAACAGGATAGTAATGTTTCATAATAAAGCAGCTCTAATTAATCATCATAGTATTTGGACTTTGGAGAGTGTTATTTCAATTCTGTCAGAGTTGTAGTTCAAGAGTAATTCAATGATAAAGTATCCCCCTCCCGCCCCTTTTACTGATGTAACACTGCTCAGCCAGAGCAGAAGGGAGGTGCCCAGATAGACCGCAGAGCGGGACAATCTTCAATTAAGATAAGGGAAAAAGCTGAAAAGCTTGTCAAGGGGGGCAGGGCTTTCATTGTTCTGATAGGAAGTATATTGTCCCTTGCTGTTATCTGTCTGGTCTATGGACTGCATTCCACATCTGAGAAGAGATTGCTTACACTAGGTAAAAGGAGCGGGAGGGGGAAACTTTGCTTGTGAATATCTCTCAGACCATAAAGGTTTGAGAGATAAGACTTATATCGTTCTTCATGTTTTTTTAATGCCTACAAAATAAAATAAAGATAAAACAAACTATTACTATCTCTTTAAACGTTTAACCTCCTCCTTCAATATATACCTATTTACCCACACCTCCCAAATTTTCAAATGGACAAAAAGGGACACTTTTGTTTTTTCGGTGGTGCTGCTGTGGGTGTAGCTGGTGGGAGGGAAATTACCTAATTAATTTAGGTTACTTCTTGACCTACTGACAGCTCCTTATGCAAATAAATAAATTACAGCAAGACCAAAGTATTTTTTTTTTTTTTTTTTACACAGGCTAATTTATAATAATTTATAAGCACATATATAGAAGTATAAGCCAACATTAACGCAAGTTTTATTGCTGTTGAGCAATGTTATATATTTATATACCCACCACACAGTCTGATTTCCTAAAAAGATGAAAATATTGTGTTGGGTCTCAAAGAGGGAGGTATGTTACCCTGTTGTGCTAAACTACTTTTTAGCGTGAGCACAGGAGGTGACAGTGGGTATTTCCATTGCTAGTAATGCTTCTCTTTTATTTTCTTCTTTATCCTTTGGATACTTTTATTGTGATGGAGTGGGTCAAGAGGCAGTTATGGAGTGGTTTTTTTCAGTGCACCCCCTTCCTGAAAGGACTGTTTTAAGACCGGAGGTGAGAGTGTACAAGCACACTCCCCATACATAAATAAAGAAAGCTTTCCCCTTCCCACAAGTAGCTAGAGATTACCCAAGTACACAGTCTGAACCCCCCTCCCTTTTTCTCCTGGGTATCCTATAGAAATGTCGCCCTTTCGTTGACGACCATCAAAAGGGCAAGACCATAATGTCGCCTGAATCAAAAGGGCGACATCTGAATGTCGCCTGCATCAACAGGGCAACATTCTGATGTCACACGCTTAAGGGTCACCAACTAGTGGGCGACATTTCAATAGTAAACCATCCCAGCCTATCCTCTGTACTGGTAGAAAATATCATGTTTTTGTTCTGCTTTTACTTTTGATATCAAATAGAATTGAGTAAACATTATATTTTAATTTTTCCCTCCCTTCCCACACTTCATCACAATGCATTGGATACCTCTCTGGCAGTCAAAGGATTAAGGGTTGCCCTGCACAGCCATGTAAATATGTTTCCTCTATTCCTGAAATTAAAATATATTCAAAGATGGGTTTCATTTACTATATTGAAATTACAGCCACTACTCTGAAGTGTGTGAGGCAGCATATTTACATGAGTGTGCAGGGCGACCCTTAATCCTTTGACTGCCAGAGAGGTCTCCAACGCATTGCATTGCAATGCTTTGGATACCTCTCTGACACCCATAGGGTTAAGTCTGCAACATCAACTGTATTTATTATTTAAATGTCGGCCTCTAGTTGGCAACCCTTAAGTGTGCAACAACAGAATGTCGCCCTGTTGATGCGGGGGACATTCTGATGTCACCCTTTTTGATTCAGGAGACATTATGATCTCGCCCTTTTGATGGTCGCCAACTAGAGGGTGACATTTCAGTAGTAAACTTTTTCCCTGTCCACTGGCAGTCACAGATTCCCCAAACACACAGCCTGACCCCACCCACACACCATTGTTCCCCTGCCAACTGGTAGCCACAGATTCCTTAAATACACAGTGTGCCCTTCTCCAGCCTTGTTCCCCTGCCCATTGGTAGCCTCAGATTCCCCATATACACTGTCAGACCCCTAGCCTTGTTTCCCTGTCTATTGTTAGTCACAAATTCCACAAATACATCAGGGAACCACATCAGTCTTGTCCCCCTGCACATATGTAGTCACAGATTCCCCAAATACATTGTCTCACCCCCCCAGCCTTGTTCTACTGCCCACTCATAGCTACAGATTCTTCATGTACACTATGATCCCCCAGCCTTGTTCTACTGCCCACTCATAGCTACAGCTTCTTCATGTACATTGTGTAACCCCACCAGCCTTGTTTTCCTTCCAACTGGTAGCCACAGATTCCAGACATACACTGACTGACTTCCCCCAGCCTTGTTCCCCTGCCCACTGGTAGCCACAAATTCCCAAATATCCTGCCTTATTCCCCCCTTACCTTCTCTTTTCTGTAGGTAGTGGTGGACAGTAGTGCTTCTGCACTACCCTAAGTTTCAAATAGTACAGTGGTGTTGATCATTAGGCTCACTCCTTACATAGTACATCTGAGTTGCAACCCTGAAGTACATATTAAGAAGTGAGCATGGAGAAAACCTACTCCACTGTGCTTTTTGAAAAGGAAAGAAGTGTGGAAGCACTGCTCTCCTCCACTCTCTACAGAAAAAAAAAATAATTAGGCATAATATCAGGCTGCCCCCTGGCAGGATAGGCATAGGGTGACCAAGTGTCCCAGAATGCCCGTGACAGTCCTTAAATTCAAGTCTTGGTCCCGTGTCCCAACTCACCCCCAACCAGGACAATAAAGAGTCCCGGAATGAAGCCACTGTCTGTTAAGCACTGTCTCGTCTACCAGCTACACACACAGCCTGCCTGCAATGATGCATAAACAATTTCTGCCTTGCTGTGCCGCTCTCATTACTCTGCTGCCTATAGTGAAATCCCACTTTCACAGGCAGGGGCACTGAGGCAGCAGAGAACGGACACCGGTGCCTGGACTGTGGACAGACTCTCCAGTGCCTATTTCCAACAACATGCACTGCCAGACAATGAGAGAGGAGAGCATTGACATGATGCTCCTCTCTCATTGATTGGCTGGTGCATGAGTAGGCAGGGATGGTGGTGCTGAGAGCGATCTACATGAGTGAGTGAGTTGAGTCTGGGAATGCTGACACACACAGTTACTTGACCGGGCAAGGGCAGCAGCACAAACAAGGCAGCTACCAAGTCCCCTCCAGCACCAGGTAAAAGCCTTAAAGAGATGTCTCCCCGTGACTCTCCCTGCTCAGCCACACTAGAGCTGAGAAGTATTTGCCACTATCATGTTGACAGTGTCCCGGAATAGCATGAAGGAAATGTGGTCACCCTAGATAGGCAGCTTGATTAAGTGCTAGGTCTGATGAGGCTCAATGAGCCTAAGGCCATCAGCGTATGCTGCATACACACAGGCATTAAAATGACTTTGCTGTCTACACTGGATGAACTTCCTGTTTCACCTGGGATTTCACCTATATTGAAATAGGTAAGCCTAGGACATTTTTCTGGCTGCTTCCTTTAGAGCTATATTTCATTTTAGTCACTGGGTCCCTCTCCAGTAGAAGAGCCAGAATTTTGGAAGTAGAACGGTAGTAGTTCACTGTGAGTACTGAAAAAAGCCTTGGTTTATTTTTCGTGCACTTTTCACCCTTCTTTCCTAGTTTATAACCACTTCTCTGGAAAGCTACCAGTCTGAGCAGTAGGCTCACTCCAGCTCTCCACACTATCTGTAGCCTCAGCTCCACTGCCAAATTTCCCAAGTGTCCTCAGGGCCGGATTTGCCATTAGGCAAAGTAGGCACCTGCCTACAGGCGCACGCCAACGAGGGGCGCCTGCCATTTGGATTTTTTTATTTTTTTTTAAATATTCTTTTTTTAAAAAAAAAAACCAAAAAAAAAAACAAACTAGCCACCTCTATGGCTGCGCCGGCGACACCCACTCACATTGACCGCCCCCCCCCCCCCCCCCCCCAAGTCTTGTACTTGATGGAACTCCCTCTTTGCCTCTTTAGGAATGCAGAGCGCTGGGAGATGACATCATTTCCCAGCGCTCTGCATTCCTGAATAGGAGACCACGCGGGAGCTCCATCAGGTACAAGACTGCTCCAAAGGAGGCACATACAAATCTCCTACTAGGGAGGTAGGAAACAGACAATGAGGGGAGGCAAAGTGAGGGCAATGTGGAGCTAATGGGGGCAAGTTGGAGCCAATGGGGGGCAATGTGGAGATGGTGGGGGCAAGTTGGAGCTGATGGGGTGGGGGGCAATGTGAGGGCAATGTGGAGCTGATGGGGAGCAGTGTGAAGGCAGTATGGTATATGGAGATGATGGGGGCAGTATGGGGCTGATGGGGGCAGTGTGAGAGCAATATGGTATATGGTGATAATGGGGGCAATGTGAGGGCGATATATGAGATGATGGCGGCAAGCTGGAGCTAATGGGGGTAATGTGGCGATGATGGGGGCAATGTGAGGGCAATATGGAGATGATGGGGGGCAACATGGAGATTAGGAGCATTGTGGAGGTATCCAGTGCAGATGGCCCAAGGGGGGTGGGCAGGGCGCTTCAACTTTCTGTGCCTACAGGCTCCCGAGATGTAAATCCAGCCCTGAGTGTCCTTCTTGAGGGTGGAGAGTCCCTCTTTGAGACCTAAATCCCTCTTTCCCACTCTGGTGTCCCACTTTTTAGGAGATCAGACTGTGTGTGTACATAAGTGCATCATATTGCTCCACATCCATAAAACTTACATTAATATTTGTTTAACCTTTTCAGTGCAAGAGGTATCCAAAGCATTGCTTTGAAATGCATTGGATACCTCTCTAACACTCGAAGGGTTACAGTTCAGTGTATGTGTTTAGAACTTAATCTGTGTAAATAAAATATTTTGGCCTTGCTGTAAATCATTTATTCAGTTATGCAGAAGAATCAATAGGTCATAAAGTAACCTAAAAATGATCTGTAATGCTTGGCCCACCAGCCAAGAGATCAGGATTAAGCGTTTTACATGCGAAACGCGTTGATCGGAACCGTTGGGGCACCTCTCTCTGTTAGATACACCATTGTATAGCTTTGCCATACAGCCCATCACTCACCTCATCGTGGTTTTAACTACAAGATGAATAAAGGTACGAGTTGGTGTTTTTATTAACTCCGTGAGTTGTGTTTTCTTTTGGTGTAGTCAAACTTCAACTAAGATGCCACCAGCCACACCCCCAGCAACACCACATAAAAGAAAAGTGCCCCTCTTCCGCCATTTGAAATATTGGGAGGTATGCACTGCTAGCACCTCACTGAGTATTCCATTCTGTAAGAAATCAGTAGATCTGTCTTCTCTTTCAGAGCTCCGAAAGCCTGGAATAACCTACATGAAAAAGAAAATCAGATCATCTCCCAGTCTAACATCCCTAAAAATAAATCCTTTGTAACTGTATATAAAACTTAATATGTTATACACACCTCCCAACATTTCAAATTGCCAAAGAGGGACACTTGTGCTTTAGTGGGTGTTGCTGGGGGAGTGGCTGGTGGTTGGGGCATTACTGAGCATTTTTAGGCTATTTCATGACCTACTGACACCACCTTGTGTAACCTAATAAATGACTTATAACAAGACCAAATTATTTTATTTACATAGACTAATGTATAAACACACATACTGACATTTAAACAAACATTAATGTGAGTTTTATTGCTGTGGAGCAATGTGATATACTTATATACACACCACACAGTGTGATCTCCTGAAGAGAGGGACATCAGGGTGGGAAAGAGGGATTTGGGTCTGAAAGAGGGACTGTCCCTCCTAAAAATGGACATTTGGGAGGTATGTGTTATACATAAAAATGAAAAAAAAAATGTATATATTTTACAAAAAAGGAACTTTGCACTGCAAATTCACCACAGATCAATGGTGTAACAAAGTTAAAGGGATAGTAATACTTCGTTTTAACTTTATTTTATTTTGTAGGCATTAAAAAAACATGAAGAATGATATAAGTCTTATCTCTCAAACCTTTATGGTTTATGAGATATTCACAAGCAAAGTTCCCCTCCCCGCCCCTTTTCCTAGTGTAAGCCATCTCTTCTCAGATGTGAGTCTGGTTGTATGACAGGACAGATAACAGAAGGGGACAATTTTCTTTGTATGAAAACAATGAAAGCCCTTCCCCCCTTGACAAGTTTTTCAGCTTTTTCCCTTATCTTAATTGAAGATTGTCCCTCTCTGCAGTCTACCTGGGCATCTCCCTTCTGATCTGGTTGAACAGGGGGGGGGATACTTTGTTTGTGAATATCTCTTAAACCATAAAGGTTTCAGAGATAAGACTTATATCATTCTTCATGTTTTTATAATGCCTACAAAATAAAATAAAGTTAAAAAATATCCCTTTAAGGCTTTACTGATATAAAAGCAGCTGCAGGGAGTCCTGTTCTTAAAGAAGTTTGAGATCTGCCTGCTATAGTTTGGAATGATTGATTACATATATTCCACAGGAAATGTGACGTATGCAGTTTACATTAATATACATTGGGAGTACATATTTAGGCATAACATCTGTGTATGTGCCCACAGGACATAAGCGCCCCTCTCTCCTCCAAAAAATAGCCCACAGGGTTCTGGGAATGTGACCAGTCATCTTCACTCCCATCCTCCTGTACCCTCTCCTGCACATTCCGTAGCCAGCTATCTCACTTTTTCACATCCTTGAACTAATGAGGGAGTCCTGCTATAATGAGCTAAATTCTCTATGAAAAACAAAGATTAACCCTTTCTGTGTCCTCCCTTCTTAGCCGAATAGTCTCCATCTTGATCACCAGCAAATCTTACACTCACAGTCCCTCCTTTTAAGTTTCTTGTGGACCCACAACAGGAGCAAAAGCAAGGGCTGGTCAAGGAGAGAGGGAAGCCCCAGAGATTGGTCAAGGCTCCTGCATCCCCTCAATTAACTCTTGCCTGAGCCACTTCATAAAAGGCTTGGAGGATCTTGGCTTTCCTCTCCATTATCTCCTACTGCTGAATCTTACTTTTAGCGGAACTTTCACCCCCAATAAACTTAACCAGAATAGGTCTACCTACTAAAACTAACTCTAATATGTGTAATTGTTTGTTAAAAATCACGCTAGTTTTTAATAAAAAATGATAATTAAAACTGACCTGGTGACTCTTGGTGCAGAACAGGCTGTTCCGCACCTCTCTATGGAACTGGCCCTCTGACCTAATTTCCCCACCCGTCCCAGCTATCCCCGTGCTTCTTGATGTCCAGTCATATTCACCTGTCTCCAAGCGAAAGGGGCAGACTTTTTAAGAAAGACTGGCAGCTACTCCTGAGGGAGAGTGCTGCTAGTCATTGGAAATGTAAAGAAGATGGCCCCGCTCTCCCTCACACTATCAGACAAGAAATAGGTAGTTTTTTTTTATCTTAATTTAAATTTTTGAATATGATTCATATTTTTTTCAATATATTATGGTGTGAACAACGCATGAGACTGAGGATATAACAGTGTGGCAGTTTCACTTTTATCTCAAACTAGGGGCCTGGTGGACCATCAGCGCCCTCTCCTACAATTAAGGATAATGATGGGACCAAAGATTTCAGACACTTTGAGAGCAAAAGCCCTGCCACAGAGACAATCGGCCCCACTCCATCAATTCCCATGACATCATAAAGAGACCATACACAATTTTGCTTCCTAATCCTCCCAAACAACTTGCTATAGACCAATTGCCATCCCTAACTTCCTGCATCCTCTTTACATCTTCATTGATCCTGGTCACAACATTGATTACATTGTGGGTAGCATCTGGGATATAGGTGCAGCATTCAGCACCTATGAGAACACATATGACTCATGGCTGGCCAGCACAAAATGAAGAACCATATGGTTGTGCAGGGCAACAAGTCCTAGTGCTTTAATTTCAACAGTAACAGATTACAAGACATCTGTGGTAGCAATAAGGATTTTAGTCTTACCTGTTAAATCCTTTTCTCTTAGTCCATATAGGTTACTGGTAACTTTGGGTAGGTGATTGTCCCTTTAAGTAGGCAGGAACAATTCTTGAAGAGAATGCTGGGTGGAGCCTACCTCCTCTCCTTAGCTGCATCTAGCCACCCCTCTCCAGAAAGATTTGAGACACTAACTATTGACTAGGTAGTAAGTATGGAAAAGAAGACTCCTGTGAGCAAGAACCTGAAAGGACTCCCACGTCCGGTCACAGGAGAGCCAAGCATGGTCCCTTGACAGGGTGGGAGACCAGTAACCTATATGGACTAAGAGAAAAGGATTTAACAGGTAAGACTAAAATTCTCTTTTCTCTGTCGTCCAATATAGGTTACTGGTAACTTTGGGATGTCCAACCATTGAGTTTCCCAGAGGTGGGAAGGCAAGGACCAGAGCCCCCAAATTCACCAGAGCCTATATGAACCATCAGATCATAGACAGCCCAACAACAACAATGAAGTGTCTACAGACACAAAACCAGTGCATAACCACACCAGGAACATAGCACAGCACACAAACTAGAGCCAACGGGGCTCAAAAGTGAAGGAACACTGAAGAGACTAAATGAGAACCTAGATAGGCAAAACTGCCTCTAGGATCTTCTGTCCTAAGCTGGCATCGGCCAACGCCAGCACATTAACGCGGTAGTGCTTAGAAAAGGTGTGCACAGACGACCAAGTGGCAGCCTTGTACAACTGATCAGCTGAGGCTTGATTCTTATAAGCCCAAGATGACCCAAAGGACCGAGTGGAAGGGGACCTTTTTTCATTGAATTACTCCTGAACAACAACTCTGACAGAACTGAAGTAACACTCTCCAAAGTCCAAATACTATGATGATTAATTAGAGCTGCTTTTATTATGAAACATTACTATCCCTTTAAGGGAATTCAAACTGAGACCCTTATCCACTCCATCCTGCAGCAAGGGCAGGATCGTTGGAAGATCAAATTCCAGGGAAAGATCCTTATCAGTACACCAAGAAAGATAGGTGGACCAGACTCTATGGTAGGCCTTAGAGGAGACAGGCTTGCGGGCACTAAGCATAGTGACCACCACACCTGAAGAAAAACCCTTCTTCTTCAGTACTGAGGATTCAATTTCCATGCCATCAAACCCAGACAGTCCACATCCTCCTTCCACAGGTACCCTTGTAGAAGAAGATCGGACCGGCGGGGCAGCCAGAAGGGCTCCTCCACACAGAGATCCAGAAGCTCTGGAAACCAAGCCTGACGAGGCCAGTATGGTGCAATCAGAAGGACTGGAGAACCCTCCAGATGCAGTTTCCACAACACCCTGTGTAGCATGGAAAGGGGAGGAAAGATGTACGCCAGAGGGAAGTGCAATGGTATCGACATGGCATCCACTGACAGAGCCAGAGGGTCCCTCCAGCGAGAGCAAAACAACGGAAAATTCGGATTGTGCCTTGTCACCATAAGATCCATGCAAGGAAGTCCCCACTTCTGAACAATGAGGTTGAACACTTCCTGATAGTGGACAGCAGAGAGTGGTAATTCTATGTGTCGACTTAGGAAGTCTGCCAGCACGTTGTCTACGCCGGGAATATGAACTGTGAATATGGCAAGAATATTTTCCTCTGCCCAGGTTAAAATAGCTGTGACCTCCAACCAGGCAGCAAGACTTCTTGTACACACCATCTGACAGTAACCTCTAAAAATTGATGTTAAATACTGCATAATGATTGTACTCACTAGATATTTTCTTTACAGAGTAGCCCAATAGAAAATGACAAAACCGTTGCGTATGTGGGATCGCTTTTCTTCTACTCAGCTGTGATGACTGATGTGGGGCAAGGTAACCAGACTTGGGATTAACCCTTACGTTGCTTGACTGAAACAAAAGAGATTTCTTTCTAAGAGCACCTCCGTAACATATGTTGTCCAATAATATACCCCAGGTAAAAAGTCAGTCACCGGATAGCAGTGGATATAGTACACAATACACCTGACCTGGCATTAACCCAATGCTCTGTTGGATCTTTCTAATGGATATTATTTATGCACGGGAACAGCCACGGGAGTGTATAAATATAAATAATTTATTAAGTATAGTTCCCAACGGGTTTTGTGAGATATACTCACTTCATCAGGGGATAAAATTTAAAGGGATAGTAATACTTAAATATTACTAATCCCCATAGTGTAGCCATGTTAAAGAATTTAATTGTCCCCAGTGTCATCTCTCAAACCTTCATGGTTTGGGAGATAACCGCACGCAAAGTTCATCTCTCCCTCCCCCTTTCCTGAAGTCAGCGTTGTAGCTGACTGCAGGGAAGCCTGTCGTATGACAGGCTTGCGGCTCTGCAGCAGAGCCAAGATCGCGTTAATAAAAAATTATTATTTCACTGAAACGGTCTTCTACGTGTGCTTGGTTTGCAAGCACACGTAGAAGACCATTTCAGTAAAATAATTATTTTTTACTAACGTGATCTCGGCTCTGCTGCAGAGCCACCTGATGCAAATAAGACCGGATATCCCTGCAGTCAGCTACAACGCTGACTTCAGGGAAGTGGGAGGGAGGGGGGAATTTTGCGTGCGGTTATCTCTCAAACCATAAAGTTTTGAGAGATGACACTGGGGACAATTACATTCTTTTTAACATGGCTACAATATGGGGATTAGTAATATTTAAGTATTACTATCCCTTTAAAACTGTTCTGTGCTTATATATATATATACACCTTATTGTAACATACCTGTAGTGTCTCAATTATCGCTTCCCCTCCTTATGGAGAGTCAGAGAGGCGCTAGGGATGTAAAAGACCAGGATCTGATCCAAGCCTCGATCGCATCCTCTGTCACTCTTCGATTGTCACCATAGCAACGGAGACACAATCACACACATGGAGAAAATGCAATCTATGTATACTTTACGGATATTCTTCCTATAAAGAAAAAAGGCACAGATGCATATTAAGAATCTAACATATATACAGAGTATCTAAGTAAACAAACATCGTCAATATCTAAAAGTAAAATACGTTTAAAAAATAAAAGATGCTAAAATACAACTAGCTTAATTAAAATAAGTTCTACATTATATTTTGGTGTTTCAAACACTGAATCATTAATGTAAGACTATATCTATAGTTATACTGATATACAGATTATAAAAAAGAGGTACTTTTCATCCACATAGAAAATTACTCACTTCTAATTCCTCATTCATGCCCTTTGGAGACAAGGTATCTAAAGTAAAAATCCAAAAAGCCTCCCTGCGGCATAATGCAGAGAATCTGTTATTACTAGTATCTGGGATATGTTCAATACCTGATATATGAAAATTCTTAAAGGGATAGTAATGTTTCATAATAAAAGCAGCTCTAATTAATCATCATAGTATTTGGACTTTGGAGAGTGTTATTTCAATTCTGTCAGAGTTGTAGTTCAGGAGTAATTCAATGACAAAGTATCCCCCTCCCGCTCCTTTTACTGATATAACACTGCTCAGCCAGATCAGAAGGGAGGTGCCCAGGTACACTGCAGAGAGGGACAATCTTCAATTAAGATAAGGGAAAAACCTGAAAAGCTTGTCAAGGTGGGCAGGGATTTCATTGTTTTCATAGGAATAAGAGTGTCCCCTGCTGTTTTCTGTCTGGTCTATGGACTGCATTCCAAATCTGAGAAGAGATAGCTTACACCAGGTAAAAGGGGCGAGAGGGGGAAACTTTGCTTGTGAATATCTCTCAAACCATAAAGGTTTGAGAGATAAGACTTATATCATTCTTCATGTTTTTTAATGCCTACAAAATAAAATAAAGTTAAAACGAAGTATTACTATCCCTTTAAGACCACCTTTGGTGCAAGCATTAAAATGCTTGGGAACAGAATGTACTTGAGATTGTTTACTTATCAGATACCTGTGTTCTCGTGCCCGATCTTTTAGGGCTCTAGTTTTGTGGCCTACATACTGTGTACCGCACCCACAAGTGATAACATAAATGACATAGGAGGTATCACAGGTAATCAGATTTTTAATATCATAAGTGTTCCCATTAGTCTTACTCAAAATCATAGTGGGTTTATTATGCATATATCTACAGTTTGTGCATCTACTGTTTAAACATCTATAATTTCCTACTGGCGTACTAGAGCCAAAAATTCCTCCATTCTTTTTATTATTAGTCTGTAAATTTTTTGGCCTGCTTTGAGCTAAATGGCCTCTTATATTTTGAGCTTTTTTATTTGTAGTATTAGGTTTTTTTAATATGACTCCTTGAAGAAGTGGATCCTGTGTTAAGATGTTCCAGGTTTTTCTAATAATTTTCTGCATAATACTAGATGCTCCATTATACTGTGTAATTAGCGCCGGCATCCTTCTAGCTGGTGGTTTTTTGGGGTTTGGGTTTTAGTATAGTGTAACGGATCCTACCCGTTACTTGAGCCCTTGTCTGGCCCTAGAACTATTTATCCAAAGACTGTGGACATTTTGCCATGCTTGTGAACAAAAAAATACTTTTGATAGACTTTATGTGAATGGGGCTAATGTACTGTATTACATAACACTGCCCTGCATTAGACTGCTGGCTTGCTTCCAACAGAAGGGGGCAGTGAGGGGTTAATTCTTTGAATGTGTATTGCAGTCCCTCAAGCCATTGTATTGTGTATTGTAAGATGTATTGAGACCCCCTGCTGTGTGTTAATCCATTCAGGCCCCTCGGTCTGTGAGTCACCTATTGTATAACCTGAAACTCTGTTGTCAGTCCTTTGTATTATATGTTGTGATTTGATTACCTCTGTGAATGCTCCCATTGTGTCAGCCCTTACCATTTGCTGCTGGTTCCTTGTCTTAAGTTTGGATTGTATTATCTCTGCCCCTCACCCTATTATATCTGGTTGGCCAATGTATTCCAATGTAGTTGATCTGTATAAAATATGTGTGGTTTTGTACAATAAAGTCAGTCTTATTCTGAGTGAACAAGGAGTCCTGGAGTCTTGTATTGCTTATGGTCTAAAGTGTCCACTCTGATACCCATCTGCGCCAAGTATCCTGAATCGTCGACCACCTGCTGCCAGTTTCCTGCAACCCAACTTCGTATGCTGTCAGGCTGTGACGTGGACGCCATCTTCTCATCCTTTTGTTCCTGCGAAATCTTCCAGTGATCCTTTGACTGGGAGTAGAGGCCGCACTCTCTACTGCCCGTGTTTGCCTGCTTCCAGTGATCCTGCGACTGTTTCAGTGACCGTCCATACTTCAACCGGTGCATCCGACGGAGCTTATCTGGCGTCGAGAGGGAGAGACCCGGGAACGACGGTGGAAGGCGATGCGGTCCCTTCCTAGCTTCCGTTACATATATTTTCCCTTTTCAGATGTAATGCTCTATTTTTCGCTGATTTCACTACCGAAGTCTTATGCCCCCTTTCTAACAATTGCTTTGTGAGTTCTTCACTTTTTTTCCATAAAATCTTTAGTGTCACTGCAATTTCTTCTCAGCCTATGAAATTGTCCAAAGGGGATATTCGTAATGCATCTCTGGTAATCACAGCTGTCTGCTCTCAGGAACTGGTTTCTACAAACTTCTTTTTTGTAGATGGAACTAGAAATGGGTTGGCCGGAAATTCGTTCAAGTTTCTAATCTAAAAAATTAATGATTTTTAACTGTATCTCAAAAGTGAACCGTAACCCCATAGTATTCTGATGAAACCTTTCCATCAGGGTTATTAGATCCTCATTAGAGCCACTCCACGCTATTAAGATGTCAGCGATATAACGCCTATAGTAGACCAGGTTGCCCCCCTTCTCTCTCTGGGGCAGACCGTACGGACCTCCCATAAGCCCATAAAGAGATTGACATAAGAGGGGGCAAACCTGGTCTCCATTTCAGTCCCTTTGATTTGTAGGTAATATTCTCCCTGGAATGTGAAAAAATTATGATCTAATATAAATGATACACATTTTAATAGAAAATCTGGCTGTGTAGTAGGTATCTGAGTATCTAATTCCAGAAGGTACATTATGGCCTGCAGACCCAACACATGGTCTATACAGGTGAATAGGGATGAGACATCAAGTATGGCCCAAAGGCAATTGTCTTGCCAAATGATTGTATTTAAGTGATTAAGAACATCTTGAGAGTCCCTGATGTATGAGGGAAGATTATTCACATATTTTTGCAAGAAAAAATGTATATAGCCGGATAGATTAGAGGTAAATGAATTAAGGCCTGGTATAATAGGCCTACCGGGTGGATTCTGACTATCCTTATGCAGTTTAGGAATATGATAGAAAAATGGGGAACCTGCATAGTCCGTATGAATATATTGTAGTTCCTGTTTAGTAAGTACTCCAGATTAAACACCTTCTTCTAACAGATTTTTCAGTAATTCACCATATACATTATTCGGATCGTATGTGAGTTTTTTGTAGGATTCTTGATTGGAAAGGATTCTCTTTGCTTCTGCTAAATATGCTGTGGTGTCTTGCACCACAATTGCTCCTCTGTTGTCCGCCTCTCTTATGGTGATATTCAGATCTTTAGATAAAGCTTTTAAAGCTTGTCTTTCTCCGGTGTTAAGATTATCTTGTAATGTGAGATATTTCTTGTTTTTGACGGTAAAAAAAAGCCCAAAATATAAGAGGCCGTTTAGCTCAAAGCAGGCCAAAAAATTTACAGACTAATAATAAAATGAATGGAGGAATTTTTGGCTATAGTACGCCAGTAGGAAATTATAGATGTTTAAACAGTAGATGCACAAACTGTAGATATATGCATAATAAATCCACTATGATTTTGAGTAAGACTAATGGGAACACTTATGATATTAAAAATCTGATTACCTGTGATACCACCTATGTCATTTATGTTATCACTTGTGGGTGCGGTAGACAGTATGTAGGCTGCACAACTAGAGCCCTAAAAGATCGGGCACGAGAACACAGGTATCTAATAAGAAAACAATTTCAAGAACATTCTGTTCCCAAGCATTTTAATGCTTGCACCGAAGGTGGTCTTAAGAATTTTCATATATCAGGTATTGAACATATCCCAAATACTAGTAATAACAGATTCTCAGCATTATGCCGCAGGGAGGTTTTTTTGGATTTTTACTTTAGATGCATTGTCTCCAAAGGGCATGAATGAGGAATTAGAAGTGAGTAATTTTCTATGTGGACGAAAAGTACCTCTTTTTTATAATCTTTATATCAGTATAACTATAGATATATTCTTACATTAATGATTCAGTATTTGAAACACCAAAATATAATGTAGAATTTATTTTAATCACGCTAGTTGTATTTTAGCATCTTTTATTTTTTAAATGTATTTTACTTTTAGATATTGAAGATGTTTGTTTATTTAGATACTCTGTATATATGTTAGATTCTTAATGTGCATCTGTGCCTTTTCTCTGTATAGGATGAATATCCATAAAGTATACATAGATTGCATTGTCTCCACGTGTGATCACGTCTCCGTTGCTATGGTGACAATAATAAGGGCAGCAAAGTGCTCTTACCCCCATGGCCTCACTGATGAGGTCCTTAAGCTCCAGCCCAAACAGAGAGGTACCCTGATAAGGCAACAAAAGCAAGGCTTTCTTAGAGGTAGTGTTTGCAGACCAGATCTTGAGCCAAAGAGCCCGTCTGGCTACCACAGACATGGTAGAAAGCCTAGCCACCAAGCGGATGGCATCAAAAATAGCAGCAGAAACATAATACTGAACCTCAAATATTGGCAAGAAGTCACAACATATCAGCGGTAGGAGCTTCCTGACGGAGAGCCACAGTCAGCTGGTAGCAAAGATGGTCTTTAGGGATGTCTCAAGCTTCCTGAGCCCATTGGCCCGACGCTGCTTCAGAAAAAGGGTACAACTTAGAAAACCTCTTAGAAACAGAAGGTTTCCTGTCAGGAGATTTCCACTCATCAGACACCAGATGGTCAAGAGCTGGGTTAGGTGGAAAACAGGTAGACTGCTTCTTAGGCTCCTGGAACATATCAGATGGGTTCACATGAGCCTGTGGAACCAAGGGAATGTTCAGGGTGTTTAACACCACCCTGATCAGGCCCTCAGCAGAGGGATCAGGGTCAGCCTCAAAGGGGTCCCCAAAAAACTGGGAAGAGGCCACCGCAGAACATTCCCCCTCGTCAGAATCCACCAATAACTCATCATCAGAGGAGTCAGATACATCAGGTACACCCTGCGGTTTCGGCAGGGAAGACCTGATGGGAGTAGGGGGCTGTAAAGACTGGATGACCCCCTGCAACTGGGATGGAAGAAGTTGTAAGGTAGACCTCAGGTCTCTAGTAGTGGCCTTAAACTCTTGCATCCAAACTGGCTCTTGTGCATGGCTGGAGGTCTGTGGGGGAGAAGACGGCAACAGCGCATGCTGGGCATAAATGACCTGAGTACTTTCTAGGCAACCCTGATTGACATGAGGAGCAGTGCGCAATGGGGGACACAGACACCCCAGTACCCTTAGTATTAGGCCTAGCCCCAAGTTCCAACGGAGTTGACATCCTCACAGTGTCAAAAACATCCCAAGTATAAGGAACAACCCCAATACAGTGTTTAAGATTAAAATTTCACCCCAGAAATTGCTAATTTGCACTTATCTGGCAGGCGAAGAGTTAAACTGCTGAGGAGAGAAGAAGAAGAGTTCAAGCCCTATATAGGATACTCATGAAGGAAAAGCAGAAAATGGCTGCCGCAACAGGAGCCAATCAGAAACGAGCGTGCGAAGCAAGAGCTCATGGGAAATGTAGTTTTCCCTGAAAAAGTACCCCAACAGTGCCCAAAGCCCCCTGAGCCCCCCCAAAACACATAGAACATTGACCGGGTGATAGAGCAAGGGCAGACAAACAAAATGAGCCATCTCTGAAGTTGCTACATTGAGTGGTTACAGAGATATGTCCCAAACTGTAAAGTCCCATAGAGGTGAATGAAGCATGACGTCTATGCAGTAAAGCGAGCCGGAAATCAAATTTTCTATATTTTACAGTGAGGGAAAAAAAAAGTTGTAAAAACACCAGAAACATGTTAAAAGATAATTACACATTGTACCCAGAAGGGAAAAGTGTGAAAACCCCCAAAAAGGATGCCAACTGGCAGACAAATGGTTAAATTTCCCACAGAAACACTGCTCCAAACCCCCAACAGACATATACAGATAAACCCGAGTGCAGGAGTATGTAGTAGGAACTCCAAAGGAGACCTCTGAGCGGAGAGGAAACATGGGACAAGTGGACCTCAGCACTTAAAGGGTTGCTCACCTTTTCAGCAGGTCTTCTATTTTAAGATTACCATGTATAAAGAAGAAGCCTCAGTGTGCAACTCCTAGGGAAAGAACTTGCCAAACAAGATTTTCCCCCCAGGGCTAAGAAGTCCACCATAGCGCCTGGTAACTGAGCTAGGAAATGTCAGTAATGGTAATCCGCCTAATGGTGGTATTCCATATCTAATAAAAAACAAAAAATAAGCTAAAACTATAGCAGAACTGTTTTCTTGCCTGTATCTTCATCAAGGAACAAATCTTTCTGGAGAGGGGTGGCTAGATGCAGCTAAGGAGAGGAGGAACGCTCCACCCAGCATTCTCTTCAAGAATTGTTCCTGCCTACTTAAAGGGGTGGTCGCCTACCCCAAGTTACCAGTAACCTATTTTGGACGACTATTTTGTAGTCCACCAGCAGAACTCCCTTCTTATCCCAAAAAACTGTTGCCATTTGCTTCTGCACTGACCTTTGCACACAGAACTTATTTGGCCTGGGGGAACCACTGTGCCTCTATTCTTTAGACTGTTCCTTTGTCTCAGGATCATAACAGTAGATCCATGTCTCATCACCACTTACCAGTTTGTCCAGGAAATCTGACTAATTTCTTGCAAAATGTTCCAAAACAGCCACCGATGTCTCCACACGTCTCCTCTTTTGTTCGGTTGTCAAAAGTTTTGGGATCCACTTTACTGCAAGCTCTCTCATTTCCAAGTTGTTGTGGATAATGGCACCAACTCTCTCACGTGATATTTCCAGATATGTAGCAATACGTTTGGCTGATATTCGGCGGTCCTCCATGATCATGTCATGGATGGCTTTCACATTTGCAGACACAGAGACAGAAACAGGCCTTCCACTGGGTTTCTCACTTTCAACACAGAAATGGCCAACGTTTAACTGTTGCATATGAAGGGCCACTGTCACCCAAAGTTTGTGACATTTCTTCATTGATCTGCTTCGCACCTTTCCTTGGAGAAACAGGAACTTGATTATGGTCCTATGCTCTTCCACATTGAACTTTTCTGGAGGTGCTGCCATGTTCACTTTGGACATTACAAATAAAGATAAAGTTAAATTCATAGGTAGTTTGCACCATTGAATATAGACAAATTGGCCAGCACACCCTGCAATTTACAGCTTCCTAGCTCAATTTTTTCTGGGTAAAGCTCAATACTTATCAGCACCCCCTCGTATAAACTACAGTATAAGAAATGCAAAGAAAGCAAAATCAACATTTTAATTCACAAATATACATAATTATGGAGAATATCTGTAAATTTCATTTAATTCATTTTTGCTTTTCTGACGAATTATAAAGATTTAATCATAACTGTATCAACTGGCAAACTCATGCATTCACTGTGAACAGAGAGAAGGGGTTTCTGTGCTGTGGGGGAAATCTCAGTCTGACCGTTATGAGAAGACTCAAAATTAACCCTCAGTATCTCTGCCCTGTCAGTGACCACTCATTATCCCGAACCAGCAAAGCCATGAAGATTATATTGTAGCATGTACTGCCAAGAATTAAAGGCAAGTTATTTAACATTTGTGTAAGGATCTCAAGGATTAAGGATTGAGAATTGAGATGGGCAGCCCAGAAGCTTGAGAGCAAGGTTTGGGGTGCATAGCTTGGGAACAGTGGCAGTTACTGGAGGGTCCTTGCTGTGGCCAAGGCTGTGTTAGAGGTGCTGACCGCAAAGCCAGATAACAGGACAGACCTCTCCAGAAACCGCTAGAGGATGCCCAACTCACAAACAGTGGATTCTAGTGAGCATAGCAGAGGTAGAGACCAAGGACAGGAGGGTAGAAACCAGTGGTGAATGATCAGCTAACTCGACTGGGAAGGGTGAAGTCGAGTGAATGGATAGCATAGCTGGCTCAGCAGAGATGGGCAGTCAGATGGTTTCAATTTCAGATGTACCGACAGCCGGTTTGGTCACAGCAGGACTGTCATAGTCGGATGTAATCAACCCTGGAAGTACCGATAGCTGGTTCGGTCGTAGCAGGTCTGTCGTAGTCGGATGCTATCGACTACCGGCAGGAGGCCCTGGGAAGAGTCTCCAAGTAGATCATGAAAAAACAAAAGCAGGAAATAAACCAACCAAATGGTTAAAGTAAAAAAGAATATATAAATGTATTAATCACATAAATAATAACCACAGTAGATATTGGAGCCCCTGCCCACACATCCCAACCTAACCCATACAGTATATTCCTAAAAACAGACATGAATAACGAACAATAGACAAAAAACAAGTATAAAAAAATTCCTGGAGTATCAAACAGGTGAAATTGGCGCCAGTCAAAAAAAGAAGAAAAGAAAAATGTCCCCAAAAAATATGCACATAAATATATACAAATCACTGACAAACTCAGAATGAATATAATTCCACGTTATTTGAAACAAATGAATAAAGCAGCGTTATCTGTCATAATGTAATGTTCCCTGTTAGGCTGTCTTCAAACGGAATTTTCAGATAGTACTAAGTCACAATGCATTCATTAAGAGCATGGAGATTAGCATGGAAATCAAAGTCTTACCTTTAAAAAATAGCACATTCCAAAGAAATCCTTGCTGTTTGGAGACTGACGGGCAGGTTACTGCGATTTGTGCACC
Source organism: Rhinophrynus dorsalis (assembly GCA_037306005.1). Taxonomy (NCBI): domain Eukaryota; kingdom Metazoa; phylum Chordata; class Amphibia; order Anura; family Rhinophrynidae; genus Rhinophrynus; species Rhinophrynus dorsalis. Next base: position 111,752,329 of record CM074727.1, on the reverse strand, counting down.
TGCGCCGTCAGTCCCTTCTGGTTACCATGTGGTCACTGCAGTGCTACTCAAAGGAGACCGGGACTGACGGCGCAGGCGCACAGACTAGATGTCTGCGCTGTAGCCTGGGTTCCAGTCTCCAAACGGCAATTATTTCTTTGGAATGTGCTATTTTTTGAAGGTAAGACTTTGATTTCCAAGCCAGTCACCATGCGCTTAATGAATGGATGGCAACTTAGTACTATCTGAAAGTTCCGCTTTCATGAATAGATATGGTTAGTAGATGGAATGATAAGTGGGATGAAATGGCAACAGATACATTCTCACTAGAAAAGTCAGAAATGATGGATGAGATGACAAGTCGGGTGAGATGATAATGTGTACTTACTCACGGACATCACTGCATATAGTTTCTCAGCACTTCAGAGGTTAAAGCAATGCATATAAGAGGTACAATACCTTCACTGGCTATTCAAGTCATACCTCCATGATCTTGTGTGACAAACAGGTAAGGGCATATATTTTCATGGCCGTCGATTATATTCTTCCACTCTTCATTGACCGGCCGCTGTGAATGACAACTCTCAATCAATGTTTCAGTTTGCCGCTATAACTCGCAAGTGGTCCTGAGTGCTAAGGATCGTGCTCTGATTCTTTTCCTGCCATCATCAATTTCAAAATGTATGGGTATTTACAGTAAAGCCATTTTTGTAAGGGGAACACTATTTTTCACTGTCTGCCTAGGTTCACCTTCCTGGGCTTTGAGTGGAAGGGGAGGTCTCCCTGTTTCTCCTGCTCCACTAACTTCATTGGAGAGTCATGGGAGCAGGCCAATCAATCACTGTTTTTTCTCTCTCGCTTCTTAACTGTGTTTGGACAGTCTTGCCAAGGTTTTGTTAGCATCATCACAATATTATATTCTTTTATTATTGGGGGATTCTTTTGATTCTCTTCTGAGCACATTTGGGGCATTTTGTTCTCCTAAAGGTACAGTCACCATGTCAGAACCCAGGAAATGGGGAACACAGAATTAGAGCCAATAAGTCCAGTATGTCAGAGTATTTCTCCAATTTGTTTAGCACTGTAATCAAAATGGAAGTTACAGAAACCATTTTGGCTCTTAGTTTATAATGTCTTGGCTGTTATAGTTTTTTTATTCATAAGTGCAGACAACAAGGCTTTGTGCTAATGAATAAACATCTTTGTAACAAGTTGGAAAACACTCATATGAGTTAACCTTTAACCCTGACAGGGCCAAAGATAACTGAGTGCCACAGTGCCTTACCTCGGCCTGCACCATTTGGCCGGGAGCAGGGTTCTGGACTGACCTTCCGGCGTCACTGGCTGCGTCCCTCTTGCCTGCGGCCTGGTCGCGTATGTTTCTTGTTACTGGCATCATAAATCCGGCACTTGCCTGAACGCCTGTTATAGGCCCAGCCTGGAGGACCTAATTGGTCCCGCCTTCTCCTACTTTATAAACCTCTCTGGGCCTATGTAGCATTACCCTTACGTTGGTGTTCATTGCAGTTCTAGTTCCTGTATATGACCCGGCTTGTCTGACTATCCATTCTGGTGCTGACCTGTGGCTCTGTCTGACCATTCTATCTGTGCGCTCCTTTGGCTTTAGACATCCAATCTGGTGCAGACCTGTGGCTCTGGCTGACTACCCGCTCCGTGTATGATCCTGGCTTGTCTGACTCTCCAACCTGGTACTGACCTGGGGCTCTGTCCAACTATCCTCCTAGTGCTGCCTACTATTATTGGACATCCTATCTGATGTAGACCTGTGGCTCTGGCTGGCTAACCGCTCTGTGTATGAACCTGGCGTGTCTGACTATCCTAGCTGGTGCTGACCTGTGGCTCTGTCTGTTCACTCTGCTGTGTGGCTCCGTTCCCCACAGACATCCATCTTGGTGCAGACCTGGGGATCTGGCAGACTCCGACCTTACCGACTGCAGGTGTGAGTCAGTAGTCTCCCTTGTTGCTATATTTCGGGAGACTGTAGGTACTGTGTGCGCTCCACCTATTACCCCGAGACTACCAGTTGGCTTTGGCCTAGTCTCCAGCAGACGTGGTTGACCCTTCAGCAGGCTCCTATTTTTTATAGAGTCGCTAGCCTCTCCAGTCACCCTCTGCTTATAGTATATTCCTTTATTGCAGTGGTTCTGAATCTTTTTTTGTTCGGGGCACCCCTAACACGTAATCTAGAACATTCGGGGCACCCCTAACATATTTAATGTACTTTATCAAGGGCATAAGAAGGGTACAATACATAAATATACAGTTATTATTAGGTCTTACAATCATAATCACACAATTAAACATAATGTGCATAACAATTTCTATAAATCTTTATTTAAAAGTCCATTTTTTTGTTAGTCTTCATAGAAAACATGGGGCACCCTAAGTTGATACTTGACAAAATAATTGGCTCTACCTCAAAGTAGAAACATAATAAAACAGCACCAGCGTCTTGATTAATATATATATATTCACAACTGCATGCAAACACTGACAAAGCCTCAATGACAAATCGCAGGTAGGTGCAGCAGAGAAGCTACCCCATAAGCTTCATTGTAGACATTGATAAAAACTGACGATCCATGCACTCACACCTTGATGGATGAATCAGAGGCTGATAATAAAATCAGGACTTTATTAGCACAATATAAAAATACCTTATAATCTTCTGGCCAAATCACAATAGGAGAGACTATGAGACAATGCAACCAGCAAGATCAAAAAGACATCTCACAAGATAGATCCACGCTTTTCGCGTCTACGACGCTTACTCATGATCCCTGGATGCCAATGAACCGAACCGTCCTGAATTTGAATCCCTGTCATCCAATCAATGTTCAGCCCTCACATCGTCATAGAGGCGTCACCATGTGAGCAGACCTGGTAGAGAACCAAATCCCTCATTCACATGATAAGCCGCAGCCAATCCGAAGGCTGAACACAAAGCCCAATCCAAAGGCCGATCAGCGTCTACATCATCGCTATATATCTGCCAAAGGACAGGCTCAATAAAAAAATCATGTTTATACCCACCTCAATCAAAACGGGAATCAGTCATGAATTTCAAAAGCCTCATTCAGTGGATGGAAGGAAAAGCAGTAAAACGATAATGCCGCCTCTAACAGAGAGTAAACACATTCATAAAGTTAACCCATTGTTGTTATCATTCATGAAGCAACCTTATACTCAATACCATGAAAAATTCCGCAATCATTCTCTCGCAAAACCATGCGAACACGCTGCAGGTTTCCATGAAAATGAGACAAAGGACCTATATTGAATCCAAAAAGGTCTACAATCCGTTAACTCACTGGCGAGGCAAGTCAGTATACATATGACTGCTTAAATTAAAAAAAAACTGGAGACGGTTCAGAAAAATGGGACCCAGATTAAAAACAAAATATTAAAAATTATTAAAAACAACAATTTCTTCAAATAAATTGTAGAGATAATCCTTCATATAAACATGCTATAAATCAAAAAGAGAGAGACCAAGAATAACCTGTCACTACAGAAAAATGATAATGACACATAAATGATGGAATGAAAAAGGAGGTCAGAGGGGTGGATAATAGAAAGAGGGTCCAAAGAGGGAGGCAAATGGATACATCGAACAAATAATATACTAAAAGTCAAACAAAACATGTAACATCATACTCTTTATTCAATCCACGTGGATGCCTAGTTCAAAGATCCAATATACCTCCCTCCTCAACAACCTCCCATCTAAATCCCCTCCTCTAACTCCCATCCTCACTCTTTCAAGTCCCTGCACACACACATGATGTATATTACAGGTGTCAGAATTAAAATGGACTGCAATATTAGAGCGATGATCAACATTCCGGACATTACTAAGATGTTCATTAACCCTCTCTCTAAGACTCCTCAAGGTTTTACCAACATATTGTATGTTGCAACGTTTACACATCAACAGATAGATCACCCCCCTGGTGGTACAATTTATATAACCTCTTACTTTGTTCACCTGTCACATTAGAGGTGAAATATCGAGAGATGTTCAAACGACCACAACATCTACATCGTGTGCCCCCACACCTATGAGTGCCGCTGGTTTTCAACCAATTAGATCCAGTTGTAACACCAGCAGGAACAAACAGGCTAGGGGACAAAACACTAGACAAAGTAGGCGCTTTCTTGGAGACGAATTTACATCCTCCCTCTATCACCTTTCTTAAACCTTCATCATTATTTAAAACTGGCAAGTGTCGTTTCAGAATCCCCACTATAGCATTAAATTCCAAACTATATGGCGTTGAAAAAACAACCTTCTTGTTCTCATTATCTGCCAGTTTAGATGGATATTTGTCTCTATTGTAATTAAGTAGATCCTCCCTGTTGGCACTCCTAGCTCTCTCCAATGCTTTATTGAGTATCCAAGGTTTATAACCCCTTTCCAAAAATCTACGATACAATTCAGCGGAGCGCTTTTCAAACTGAAAATCATCGGTACAATTCCTTCGCAAGCGAAGGAATTGTCCGACCGGAATACCACGGACCGTGGCACACCAAAGTGTGCCACCTTAAGTTGATGTCCGTGGCACACCAAAGTGCCACGGCACCCTGGTTGAGAATCACTGCTTTATTGCCTATTGTTTACTATCCAAAATAAATGGGTGATTTTAACTATACCGCCTGACTCCTTGTCTTGCTTGAGAACTGTAACACAGAGGACATACAGACAGATATTTTGTATTATTTTTTATGAAGAAACATTAAAAATAGATTAATATAATACAAATAAAAACTATATTATATGTTTTATACATGAGATTCAATGGAAAATGATATCCACGCTATGTACGTTAGTGGTATTAAATAAAGATATCTATTAGTTTTAGTTTTTAACAAAGTCTTAGACAGTCTAGCTACGTTGATCCACTGGGGAGGAAGTTAGTCTGACATATTCCATTGCCTCTGTGTGTTTAAATTCTGGAGCCAGCTATCATCTTGAGCCCAAATAACTCAAGTTTGTCTGTACAGTTATTGTTCCTGACCTGACCTATAGTTCCTGTTACTGGCCCAGCCTTATTTTCTTTACCTTTCTACTTCTCTTCTGATTTGGAGTTCTACTCTGAAACTACCTGTTGCTGACTCAGATTTATTCTGATCTACTCCCCTGCCTTGTGATCTAGTACCATCCATGAGACTTACTACTGCCAACCCAGTTCCATCCCTAACTATCCTTCCTGCCTAAGGAATTGGCCTGTGTCTCTCCACCTTCTGTTGTAGATCCTATGCTGTTTCTGATTGTCCCTCTGTCTTTCCCTTCCTGTGCTGCACTGTCATCCCAAAGCATAGATGCGCTCCCTTTCCTCCAGTTCTCTGACTTACCTGTCCTGATCAGGGGGTTTCCTCCTCTGTCCACAGTCCTGTGTCAGCAGTGCCTTCCTCTTCCATTTCCCTCTCCTGGGAAATAGGGAACTCCAATACCGGGGTGATATCTTGTGGCTTAGCCAGTTAATGCACCCTGCTGATCTTCTACATGGGCCACTTTATACTAAGTCTGAGTGTTGTGCTCAATTCATCTAATCTACACGCCTGCTGTGATTCAAGTGTTAAGCTACACTAGTCATCTTGTCTGCAGTCCTGCTGTGAGTCTTGTGCTAGCTGCAGAATTTGTCGGATTTTCAGTATCAGTGTCTTCTTGTGCCCTGCCACACGTTCATCAGATCTCTAGCCCTGCTCAAGTACCACCGACTGGCTGATTCAGTATCCTCATTTATCTTTATCTGAGTCTAGTCATTTGGTCCTTTAGGATTGGCCTCCTTTTGTTTTTGTAAAATTACCACAGTGGGACTTGGAAGTGTTCATCCTGGTTTGGCCCCTGGCTCAATCTGAGGTGCAATACCTGGCTTTGCAGCCAGAACCTCTAACCTCGGCTTCTGTCACTGCAAAAACCTTCTGAAGCCTGCCAACAATCTCTAGCATCGCTCACAATTTAGCACCCTATAGCATCAGAGTAACCTAACGCCGAAAAGGGGAGCAAATTTTTATATTAAAAATCAAAACCCAAGAGAGGAAAGAAAAACGAACTAAAAAAACCTGAAGAAACTACTGACTGTGGAATTACTATTACAAAGAGAAGAACTTTCAAGAAATCCAGACCATTAGATTACCATTTCAAAGCAGATCTGAATATATTTTTCTTTATTGTGATTACCTAGGGGTAGACCACACTTGCCAGAAGCACACCCTATTCTTTGCTCCCCTGCATCTTGCCTACTGGGGTCACCGCATCGCTCCAGGAGAATGTCTATATCTGTTTGCTTTCCTAGTACAGGTCTCATTGCAGCTTTTGTTATATCCAAGTATTTTACTTGCTCTGGGTTCATCTTTTATATCAAGAGCTGCCTGCTTATTCTCTGTGGAGTTGCTCCACCACAGAACAGGCATACAGCCAGCTTGCATTTGGTGACAGCCAGCTTACAATACTTGAAGAATGCAAGATCATATGAAAAAATTGATTAATAGCCACATTGATGTTGATGTCCAATATGCTTACTCAGTTTGCTGTCCTGAGAGTTCATGCCTGTTTTTATGGGTTATTATTCAGTCACCTGTATTATATTTATTTAGAAAATATTTTACCAGAAAAAAGTAGATTGAGATTTGTCTTGCTTTCAATTGGGTCCTTTAGAACGTTTACAGTAAGAAGTTACATATTTATGCAAAAATAAAGACACAATAAGAAAATAAAATTATATTCGGTTACATGTTGTTTTTAGATACAAGGAAGCAGTTATTTTTAGGGATTTTACACTGGGAGAAGATCTGCTTTTTATGGTAGGTTATTCCAGGCTTTTTAGAGCTCTAAAGAAGACAGAACAACCATCTTCTTTACTGCAGATACTCAGTGAGTTGTTAGCAGTGGATCAGTGATTATAGTTAGTATGGAGACCTGGAGTGAGCATTCTACTCAGGTAGTCTGGTAGCTTTCTAGAGAGGTAGTTATAAACTAGGCAAAAATGGTGAAGGTGTAGATTTGAGTGTTAGCCACTTTAGTTTTTTTAAACATATCACAATTATGGGTAGTGTATTTACATTAGTGGACAAAGCGACATAATGAATTATGCACAGTGTTGAGTTTACCAAGATAGATTTGTGGCACAGAAGCCTACACTGCATCCCCATAGTCTATGGCTGACATTGGCATCTGTTGAACAATACATTTTCTTAACAGGGGACAGACAGGATTTGTTTCTTAATAGGTTGTCTATTTTAGGATAAAGTTTGTAAGTTAGTTTATCAATATAAAGACCAAAAGTGAGGTTGGGGTCAAGCCACATACCAAGATATTTGTAGAAGTCAATCAGGGTCAAGTTACAATTAGACTTTGTTATGATGGTTAGATGGGTATTGCAGAGTTTATGCATTGTTATGCCTCTGCCCCTTTTTCTTTGCTTTTTGTGATTCCTTGTCTGGTTTGTTCTCGTTTTCCCTTGTTATCTGGATCCTGATTCCTCGTTTTGTCTTGTGGTTGCTCTGTGCCTTTAGGTGGGGAAAGATCAAAGCGTTCCAGGTCATAACCTTGAGTTTTCTGAGAGTTATCTTGCGTGTTGACCTGGCTTTTCCTGCAACTTCCCTCCTGTTCTGCAATTTCATACCGTGCTCATCTGATATCCTGTTACCGACTTTGGCTCCATTGATTCGACCATTCCTCTGTCTGCTGCATTGCCCACCAGTTCCTCATCTGGCTTGTCCAACTTTCTGTTTGTCTTGACCCCGTTGGGCTTATATCACCTCAACCATCGTATCATAGACCACCTTGACCACCAGTTGGACTTCGACTATCCTGTTTTCTGTCTTCTCAATCAAGCTCCAGGCCTCTGTGTTCCTGTACAACAACTACAACTATACTGCAAGTGGATTATTTGTTCAGTATCAGTTTTGACCTCACTGGGTAGCTGCTGTTATCTGGGTTGTCATGCACTAACCTGTCCTTGAGGCCAGAATCTCTAACTCAGTCTAGGCCGCAGCAAGCAACCAGAGAATAGCCATCTCCAGCTAGCTACGTACTCTAGTCTTTGCTCCCAAGCATTTGGCCCACTGAGGCCTACTTTGCCGTACACCTGTATTGTCTGTTGTGCTTTTATAATATTATTTAGATAAATTAACAGACTGTTACCTCTTTTGGGGAATTTCACAGAGTCTACCAGGTAGCTTATATTGGGTGCTTAGTCTGTCAGATCATCACATTTTGATTGCACTTTGACTACTGATTCAGTGGAATTCTCTTGAGATGTAATCTAACAAAGGGCTAGACTTGAGCGGCACTCCAGGCAGATAAAAAAATGGATTCCAGGCTGAATTCAATTGCTGCCATGCTTCAATGTATGCAACAACATTTTGAGGCATCAGTGCCATCACAGAGTAGCTCTATTGGGCTTCCAGCCACTATGTCTTCTGTCACAAGTTTGTTGACTTCTAGGCTACCTTTGACTGATCGCTATGATGGTTCTCCCTCTGAACTATGTGGTTTCCTGAACCAATGTAGTTTGCATTTTTGGAGTCAACCTGAGGCTTATGCTTCTCACCAGACTCGCATTATGTTCATTATTTCTTTGTTACAAGGTTCTGCCTTGGCCTGGGCCTCACCAGTTCTGGACTACCAATCACCTATCCTGGCTGATTTTGACACTTTTGTCTCAATCTTCCATTCTGTGTTTGACACACATGGACAACTGGCTATATGGGAGTCTGCTGTTCTGAATTGCCAATAAGGTTCTAGAATGCTTCTCCAGTACGCAATAGAATTCAGGACTTGGGGGTATGATACAAGGTGGGGAGACAATGACTTGAAAGCGGCCTTTAGAAGGGGTCTATCAGAGCGACTTAAGGACGAGTTAACTACTCGACCCATTCCTGACACCCTAGAGGATCTTATTGCCTTGTGTGCCACCCTGGAACATCGTATCCAAGAGCGACGGGCTGAATGCGACAGAGAGCATAATTGTAGGCCAGCAACTAAGCTTCCTGTACATCTTGCTCCCAAAATTTCAGACCCCAGTTTCTGATCGTGGAGGAACCTATGCAGGTTGGACAGGTTCTTCATTTATCGGAGAAACAGTAGGACAAAAATAAGGATAAGTGCAAAAACAAAACACTATGTAATGATCTAATAAATAAATGATAATAAATAAAGAACAAGTATCCTTTGCCACTGATTCCGGAGCGGTTTGATCTCCTTTGTGGAGTGGCCGGGTTCACTAAACTAAACCTCAGAAGGGTCTATAACCTGGTCTGCATCCGGCCCGGAGACAAATGGAAGAAGACCTTTAATACTAGATACGGGCACTATAAGTACCTGGTTTTGCCCTTCGGTCTCTGCAACTCCACTGCCATCTTTCAGACATTTATTAATGATGTCTTCCGGTATATGCATACCTCCCATATTGTGTATTTGGATGACATCCTCATCTTCTCCCCTACGCTTCACCATCACAGACGTTACGTCAAATTGGTCCTACAATGGCTTAGAGAACACAGCCTCTACTCCAAACACAAGAAATTAAACTTCAAAAAGAACAGACTCCCTTTTCTGGGTTACATAGTCTCCAACTATGGCTTTGAGATGGATCCTAGCATACTGTCAGCAGTTACCCTCTGGCCACAGCCCACGGATCTAAAAGGGATACAACTCTTTCTCGGGTTTGCCAACTATTTCAGGTGGTTCATTCTGAATTACTCAACCTTGGTGGCTCCCAATAGTACTCTAACCAAGATAAGCTCTAACCCATGAGTCTGGTCTCCAGAAGTCCTGGCCTCCTTTTCCATTCTCAAGACTGCCTTCACCACTGCTCCTGTTCTCAGGTACTCTGACATCAACAGACCATTTGTTCTGGAAGTGTATTATTCTGAGAAGGGGTTGGTGCTGTCCTGTCCCAGAGGGACCCTAACACCAATGTGTTGCATCCATGTTCCTATTTCTCCTGTCAGCTAACACCTGCTGAAAGAAATCAAGATGTTGGTTACCGCACACTGCTTGCCATGAAGTTAGCCCTTGAGGAATGGCATCACCCTTCATCATTTATATGGACCACAAGAACCTACAGTACCTGGAAATGGCCAAGTGTCTCATCGCTCGACAGGCCTGTTGGGCACTTTTCTTCTCCTGGTTCCAGTTCACTGTCACCACACGGAGTGTAGGGACCCATGTGGTACTGGCGCTGGTTCAGGTACTCGGGAGTGATGCTTGGGATCAGAAACTGTGTGCTAGGTACTCCCTTGCTGCAGCCGAAGCTGGGTAAATGTAACGGTTTGTTTGACACACAGACACAGTGGTTTAGGCTAAAACACAGTTTTATTGAAATCACAATAAAATAAGAACCCTCACAGGTCCTGTAGTATGCAGGCAGAATAATACAGACACACGACAGGTTACATATACATATGCCTACACAGGTCCAGTATAACCATAAAGTCCATAACAGTCTATACTGACACAGGTCAGGCAGAATATGTTGGATTCTCAGGACAAAGGTTAAAGGTCTTCAAGGAGTGTAAACAGTCCCATGTGTTGAGAGTTCTGTGACAGAGCTCTTTCCATATAGAGAGCTTCAGGATACGTAACGCCCAGGAACAGGTTAGCAGAACAAACGTGAACTGCCAGAGTACTATCAGGAATTGAGTAACGTAGAACACTGCCGTAGCAGTAACGGAAACTGACACTTGCACTCTGCAGGAGCAGTAACGGAGACTAGGCCAAAGACACAATGCCGTAGCAGTAACGGAGGCAGACACTTGCATTCTGCAGGAGCAGTAACGGAGGACACTGCCGTAGCAGTAACAGAGACAGACACTTGCACTCTGCAAGAGCAGTAACGGAGACTAGACCAAAGACACACTGCCGGAGCAGTAACGGAGGCAGACACTTGCACTCTGCAGGAGCAGTAACGGAGACTAGGCCAAAGACACAATGCCGTAGCAGTAACGGAGGCAGCCACTTGCACTCTGCAGGAGCAGTAATGGAGACTAGACCAATGGCACACTGCCATAGCAGTAAAGGAGGCAGACACTTGCACTCTGCAGGAGCAGTAACGGAGACTAGACCAATGGCACACTGCCGTAGCAGTAACGGAGGCAGACACTTGCACTCTGCAGGAGCAGTAACGGAGGACACTGCCGTAGCAGTAACAGAGACAGACACTTGCACTCTGCAGGAGCGATAACTGAGACTAGGCCAATGGCACACTGCCGTAGCAGTAACGGAAACTGACTCTCGCACTCTGCTGAACCAGAAACGGGGACTAGATTGCTGTAGAATCAAAATGTCGCCAAGGCGACAATAGGCCGTCAGATCAGGAACACCAACCAAGCCGGGTCGAATAACGGAGCAGGAATGTCAGCCAAGCCGGGTCGGTACACAGGAGCAGGAACGTCAGCCAAGCTGGGTAGGTACACAGGATGGATCGAGGGGGAAGAAAGTACGCAGCTAGCCGGCAGAACGCAAGGAAAAAACACAAAAAGCCTACAGGGAAGGAGGAGAAGGACGCAAAGGCAGGAAGAACCTTCGCAAGGGTAACACTTACTGTATGATCCTTCCCCTGAAGTTGAAAGTGCCCCCGATCTTTCACGTGTCCCTACTCAAGTTTTTTGTGTCACCGTATGTCTCACATTCCTCCTGAACTCCTCTTCCACCAATCTCCATGGATGATTCTGAAAAATTCATCAATGATGCCATTCTGGACTCTCTTCTTTAACGTGGTTCCTTACAGTACCTTGTTAATTGGAAGGGCTATGGCCAGTAGGAACATTCTTGGGTGTGGCCTCAGATGTCCATGCCCCCTTCAATGTCTGTGCCTAAAAGGTTTAAATATCCTTTTCTGAAGGACAAGGTGGTTATGTAGTTATCGTCTCCGCCTTTGGACCCAAGTTCAAAGTGTTGCTGCCCTTAAGGATCCGGGTGATAAGAAACTGTACATGTTCTTAAATCTACTGTTCTCTGGCACTGGAGCAATTATTTGCCCAACTTTCACCTTTGCATGGGCTTCTAGGCCTATGGAGACCTGGCTGAATCATTTGCTTTGTGCAGTCCAAGAGGATGGATTCTACAAGGAACTACATTATGACAGCAAAGTGTTCAGTGACTGCTGGATGTACGTGATGGCTAAAACTTTGGAAAGATGTCTATGCTTCCAGGAAGTCTCTGGTGTCACTGCCTTTCTTAGAAAAAAATACATTTTGAGCCTATGCTAGACAAAATCATCAGTCATGCTATAGGAGGCAAGAGTATTCTCCTTCCTCAGAACAAGCTTCCCCATCTGAATTTCCAGAAGAAAGAGAATGCTTCATGTTCAGGGTTCTGAGAGAGAGTCAGATTCAGGAGTTATAGCCCCTTTACCCACACGACAATGATCCAAGGGCTTTTATTACAATCTTGCTTCCCAGAAACAGACTGTGGTTTTCAACCAGTTTTGGACTTAAAGGCTTTGAACAGATAACTTTGAGTACCTAAGTTCAAGATGGAATCTCGTTAGATCTGTGATAGCAGCCATGTAACTGCAAGAATTCTTCAGATATATAGGATGCTTATTTACACATAATCAGCTCCTCTTGTTTTCTTTTTCAAATCACCATTACTAATTTGTGGCTCTTCCATTTGTCATAGCTACATCTTGGAGAGTCTTTACAAAAGTGGTGGCACCTCTCGCTGCCTGACTATACATCATGGAAGTGAATCAGACATCATATCTGGGTGATATTTTGATCAAAGCCCACTCACCTCCAAGTGCTTCAGGTTCACTTACAGCTTTCAGTGTAGTTTCTTCAACAGCATGGCTAGATTCTCAGTGTCTACTAGTGTCCTTAGCTTCACTCTCAGCATCTGCTCTTCCTGGGGCTCACAGTCGACACAACTAGTCAAGAAGTGTTCCTTTCTCAGGGCAAGATAAGGTACTTACAGTTCAATGTGGGTAGACTTTTAAATCAGATCCATCAATCAGAGATTGTATGAATTTGGTTGGGACCGTGGTCTCCATGATGATGGTCCCATACACATAATATCCAAGTCCATTACAGTTTAACCTTCTTCAGAGTTGGAACAAAAATCATCCTTTACCTCCACAAATCTATTCTTCTGCGTCAGTTCATGTGTGTACCAGTCTCTGGCATGGTGGTTGATGAGTGAACATCTGGTAAAAAGCCATCCCTTCTCCACTGTAAACTAGAAAGTGGCAATGACAGATGCCAGGCTGTTTGGCTGGGGCAGTATGTTTTCTTCTATCAACTCAAGGTTAAGGGGCAGAGGCAGTAGTTCTTCCTCCCATCAACATTCTTGAACCAAGATTGATATACAAGGCCTTCATTATTTGGATGCCCCTCTTGAAGGGTCTTCCAGTTTGGGTGCAATCAGACAATGCCATGGCTGTGGCTTATATCAATCATCAAGAAGAACCAAGAGCAAGGCCTTGCTCAGCAATTTTCATCCCAGGAGTGGACAACTGAGAAGAGGATTACATCAGAAAAAGACTTTGGAACCAGGAGAATGGGAGTGTAACCAGGAGATCTTCTTACAACTAAATTGTTGGAGAATGCCAGACAGATTTGAAGGAATCACATCTCGATGCAACTGTCCAGTGTTCTGTGTAAAGGCTAGGAATCCAAAAGCAGTAGTGGTGGACATCTTGGAGACACTATGGCAGTACAATCTGGTGCCATGATCCCCAGAGTAACCACCAAGATCAAGCAGGAACAAATTAATGCACTGCTCATTGCTCCAGTTTTGCTAAGAATGGCATAATTCCACTCTCTAGGGGACATGTCCATAGAGGATCCTTTTTCCACTCTCTGGGGTACATGTCCATAAAGGATTCTTGACATCTTTCTCTGGTAATGGACCTGTTCACTCAAGGACCTATTAATCATCTCAATCTGTCCAAACTTTCCTTAAAAGCTCATAAGACAAAGCATATTAAGGTTAGGGACTTGCCTTTAAGAATGAGGTACCTTGACGTGGTGGCAAGCTTAGCTTTTGATGGCCATATAATGTGACTAAATCCTCATCTGCAAGAAAATGAATCACAAAAATCTCCAATATTAAATATACTGGATATCTAGCCCAAGGGCAGTCCTATTTCACTCCCTGCAGACAGATACTCAGCAGAAAAGACTAAGCCAGCCCAACGCTTTAATTGGAAATGTACCTCCGTGATAACCAGTTGGTTATTTCCTATCCCGCAATGTATCTGACTATTTTTCAAATACTGCTGAAACGTCCCTCCACCAAGAGGTCAATATCGTGACCCCCAGCTATTCAAACCAGGGCACCCAACTGGAGACATACAATATATTAAACTACACCCTAAATATGCCAATAGTGAATATCACACTTTAAATGAAATATAATATACCAATATAATTGGAGGCCAATGTTGCAATAATACTAAAAGATCTTCAGTACGGCCCAGTTTCTAACATGTGACACACTACCTCCAATAAAAACCTTATATAAGGAATCTGGAAGTACAAATTCACTATATATCTCCAACACTAATACAAAATACAATAAACACTTATAAAAAAAATCATACAAGTAAGGATGATTATCCTCTATAAAAAAAAATTGGCTGAAAACGAAAATAAACATAAAAAAGAAAATTCCTTATATGTATATTCCAAGAACAAGACCAATGTTCATGTATTTATATAAGAAGCAATCACTCACTCCAATGCAATGTTTGAAAATATCAACTCTTGTGCCATATAGAACAAAAAGATCCCTTTAAGGGAATATCGATGTTAAATATTCCTGACCAGTTTCAATCTCTCCTGCAAGTCTGGTCATCCGTACCTTTATGTATGCACTCTTAACAATTCTTATAACACAGGCTTTAGTAGAGTGAAGATCTTTGACGATATTCAGCTTTTTAGGTTTTATATTATACAATATGATCCCTTTAAGAAGATGTAAATATTTTACATTTTTACCACCACCATATATTCTTCTGAAGTCTTTAATCCTTTGTTTCTTAATATACAGATTTCAACAGCTCATACCTTTCCATACGCCTCTTATCTGGAAACATCACCCATTTTCAGGTTTTACTCACGGGACACCTGCGTTTGCTTGCTTCGCATGTTAACCATGTTCCTCACACCTGTTGGATGATGTCTTTATCGGCATCTTGTAAATGATCTTGTATGGTATCTGTCTCAGTAATTTATTGGTGGTGCATATACACTTTCCTCTGGGTCATGTAAAAAAACAGATCTTTATCTTCACATATCACCCTCCTCTCCTCTTTCCAACGCGTTTCGAAGCACCAAACTTGCTTCTTCCTCGGGGAATCTCATCCCTTCTCCACACCTGAGATTTTATAGTCCAATCCTGGATCAAAACCGGAAATCCCTCTCTCAAATACACAATTGTAACCCTATTCTGCCCGTGTCTTCATAAACACACTATATATTATATAAAATCTGCATTTCTAATGTCTAATAAACTCATAATAATCCTATCATAATGCCAGGGCAACATATCTTATATTATGTAGGTTAATATAATTCCAACCATATTTCATATATCTCAATCATCCACATATCACGGAAGTCCCGAGTGTATATTATGAACTGGGCTTCCCTTTATATTTGCAGAAGATAGAATATACAATAAAATATATATCAAACAGAATAGGGGAAATTAAAGCCTTATATTCCTCCACTTTTAGGTTGCTTTGCTTTCACCCTTCTGTCCACTTCATCCCAAACCAGCTCGATGGGGTTTAAGTCAGGAGAATGTGCTGGCCATTCCATGATTTGAAGCCTACTGTCTTGTTCTTTTCTTCTAAGGTAGTTCTGATACAGCCTGGAGGTATGTTTTGGGTCATTATCTTTCTGTAGGATGAACCCCTGATCAACTAGGCGTTTACCAGAGGGTATTGCATGGCATTGCAAAATGCTGTGGTAGGAGTATTGGTTCAGGGTGCCAGTCACTCTGTGCAAGTCGCCAACTCTGGATCCTGCAAAAGAGCCCCAGACCATCATGCTTCCTCCTCCATGTTTGACAGTTGGTGTCACACACTGAGGAACCATCCTTTCACCTACCCAACAGCATTCAAAAACACTGCGTGGTGAAACAAAGATCTCAAATTTTGATTCATCGGTTCATAGGACCTTCTTCCAGTCTTCAGTAGTCCACTGGTGGTGCTTCATGGCCCAGGCATGCCTCTTTTTCTTATTATGCCATCTTAGCAATGGCTTTCTTACTGCCCTCGACCATTCAAACCTGCGGCTCGAAGTCTTCACAGATGAAACTGACACTTGCTTACTTTGATCGGTGTTAAGCTGTGCTTGAACCTGTTGTGCTGTGAACCACCTGTCACGCAAGCTGTTGACTCTCAGAAGTTTGTCATGGGATTCTGTTGTGGCTTTGGGTCTGCCAGACCTCTTTCTGTCAAAGTTTCCTCCAGCTTCCAAGTGCCATTTGATGGTGTAGAAAATTGTACTCACTGACGCCTTGGCTTTCTTTGCAATTTCTCTAAAGGAAAGACCTAGGGCTCGATTCTATTACCAGTGCTAAAAATAAAACAGGCACTATGTTTTTTTAAGTCAGTTTTTGCTATCCTATTACCCGACTTGTGAAAACGAAACCAGCGGTAATTATACTTACCGCCAGTCTAAAAAAAGCCCATAAGAAACAACTAAAAACAATGTGCAAGAAATGTCTGGTGTGTCGGAGGGGGTGGAGCTATGACGCGAGGGTGATGCGCGCGTAGCTCTGATGGCGCGTGATCCCCAGGAAGAGTGAGGCTGGCGTGGCGTATGGAGCGAGGGCCCTGTTGACTGGGCTGATGTGTTGGCCGGCGGAGGAGGTCGGAGGTGCTGAGGGTAGTAAAGGAGAGCCCGGATTGTGTAGGGCGGCTGCTTGGAAGGGGTGCAACCGGAGGGAAGGTGGAGGTGTGGAAGCCGCGGTGGAAAGCAAAAGACGAGCTTCGATAAGGCGGCAGGTCCTGAGAGAGCCGTGGTCAGAGGAGTGAACGGCGTGGTGGAGGTGGGCTTCATGTGGAAAGCACGGACCGGAGGTACTCCTTGCATAGATAAGCACACCAAGGAGGTATGTGTAATTGAGCATTACAGAACGGCCGGTACACAGTGCGGCGGAAGATCTGGCCGGGCTAGAAGAAATGTACGCTAATTATTAGCCTTTATATTATTGACTGGTGATGGCTGCTAGGAAGACTCAGGAGCCCGCAATGTCGGGGAAGAAGAATAAAAAAGAGGTTAAAGATTTAAAGGCTGATAAGAGAATGTCTGATTATTATCCCTCCCAACTGCTGAATAGCCCAGAAGGCCAGATTAAAGAGCATGCAGCACCCCTGGAGCATGCTGGGGTTTGGGCAGAAATGTTGGATAAAGGGCTGGCCGCCCAGTTTGAAAAAATTAAAAGAGAGATAAATGCCAGCACTCAAGATTTACGGGCAGATATGGCCCGGGTGGTGAATAACGTTCAGAAGATAGAGGATAAGATTGAATCCCTGGAATTTCAAGGGGCATCCATTCAGGATAATTATAAGCAGTTGAATAAACGCTGTGAGGATCTGGAGGACAGGCTAAATGGCTTGGAAGATAGAGCAAGAAGATGTAACCTGCGGCTGCGTAAGATTCCTGAGGAGATTGGGAGTAATGATCTGAAGCAATTTCTGTTGGATTATTTTTCTGCTCTAGGAGTAAGATCTGGTAATCAGGAAGAGATGATGGACAGATTTTACAGGTTGAATAAATCTAAGAATGCACCTGAGGAGGTGTCAAGGGACGTGATCGTATGTCTGCATTCATATAGTGTGAAAGAACAGATATGGAATCTATATAGGGTGAAGGAGAAGATGGCAGAAAAATTTGACTCTATAAGGATTTTGCCAGACATATCCTGGGCTACCAGGAATAAAATGAGACAATTTACATCGGTTATAGGAGAGCTGAGAGTTAAACATATAAAGTTTAGATGGGGGTCTCCCTTTAAGCTGTTGGTCTCTTCAAGGGAAGGATGGAAAGGGTTTACTGAGCCTTCTGCAGTTTTAGAGTGGTTGGGGGTGCAGTAGGGCGTTGAAGAACAGGATATTAGGTTATAGTCCTCGCAATGTATGATATATAAAGGGGAGTTCTGGGTAACGAGCCATCTATCTAGCTAAAGTTTAGCTTAAATTGGTCTGTGCCCTCTGTGGGGAGAGGGGTACAGTATGGAGGGTGAGGAAAAGAGGGGAGAGGAGTGTGCCCCCTATTGTGGTATGTTAGTGTGTGTGTGTGTGAGTGGTGGAATGACAGGGGTCTGTAGACACCCACTTCAGTGGTGTAGGGAGATGTGTGAAGGTTAATGAGATTTCTCTCTTTAAATACCCAGGGGTTGAATTCTCCCTATAAAAGGTCAATGTTATATGATTTGATCCGTAAAGAAAAAATAGATATTTGTATGGTCCAGGAGACGCATTGGATTGGGCGGACAGAGTTGTTAATGGATAAGAGATTTGCACATGTTATCACCGCCTCTCTTGAGGAGGAAAAAAAAAGAGGGGTGGCGATAATGGTGACAAAAGGTGTGGACCTACAGATTATCTATAAGGAATGTGATAGTGATGCCAGGTATATTATTATGATATGTAAGATTAACAATATTTTGTATACAATGGTGAATATATACCTGCCAAATTGTAATCAAGTGTCATTTTTGAAACAAATGTGGGGGAGAGTGGAAAATATAGCGGTAGGAATTGTGATATTGGCCGGTGACTTTAATTGTGTACTGGATCCATTGATAGATAAAATGCTGGGGAAGGGACAAGGTGTGGATTCAAGATGTGTAAGAAATGCTCGTGCCTTGGCCAATTTTTTGAGAAAAGAACAATTATTTGATGTGTGGAGAGTTTTCCATCCTACGGATCGGGATTATACTCATTATTCATCAGCACATAATTCATATGCACGGCTTGATTTGGTGGTGGGGAATAACATTTTGGTGGATAATATTAGAAGAGTATTTATTAAGGATATAGTGTGGTCTGACCATAATGCGGTAATTTGGCAATTAGTAGGTGAAATGGGGGAGCAAAATTGTAGGGATTGGAAAATGAGTAATTACTTGTTGCAGGATAAAGATAATAAAGAAAAGTTAGAGGAGGTGACTAGAGATTATTTTAAAGAAAATATAAGGTCTGTTGAGTCAAGGGCTATACTGTGGTGTGCTTATAAGTGTGTGGTGAGAGGGCACTTGATTAAGATGGGGATAAAAGCAAAAAGGATGAGAGGAGAAGGTCTGGTTGAGCTTTATCTCTCTCTTTATGAGATGGAATGTAAAAACAAATTGTCTCCTTGTGGGGAATATGAGAGAGAGATAAAGAAAATTAGAATGGATATTACGGTGCGGGAACAGGAGAGGGTAACCAGGAAACTTAAGGCTTTGAAACAGAAGTATTACTATAGATCTAATAAAGTAGGGAAGATGTTAACTGATAAGATTAAGAAGAAACAGGTTAATGGTACTATATATAAGATTAGGGAAGGACAGAAGATATTTATGAGACCTGAGGAAATAGGGAAGTGCTTTGAGAAATATTATAAATCTTTGTATAATATACCTAGGGGAGTAACAAAACAACAGGTGAAGGAATTCGTTGGTAAGTATTCAATACCCAAGATTAATGAGGCAGAGGTTGAAGGGATGAATGGTGGGTTCTCGGCACGGGAGGTGATGGATGCAATTAATAAGTTGAAGATAAATAAGTCCCCGGGGCCGGACGGGTTTGGTGCATTATTTTATAAGAAACTTAAGATGGAAATCTCACCCTATTTGGCGCAGATGTTTAATTGTCTGAGTGAACAAACGAGTTGCCCGGCAGAACTATTGAAGGCACATATTGTCCCTATACTCAAGCAAGATAAGGATCCAATGGTGGTTACTAGTTACCGGCCAATATCACTGCTGAATGTGGATGTAAAGATTTACGCCTCTATTATTTCAGAGAGACTTAAGGGGGTGATAGGTAAAATTATACATCCAGATCAAATTGGGTTCATACCAGGTCGATTGTCATACCATAATATAAGAAGGATGATTAATGTGATAGACCATGCAAATGTGAGGGGGGTGCCAACTCTGTTGATTGCATTTGATGCAGAAAAGGCATTCGACCGAGTTGGATGGGATTTCATGTTTGAGGTTTTATCAGCGGTGGGGATAGAGGGACGCATGATGAGAGCAGTAGAGTCACTATATAGTGAACCTGGTGCTAGAATCGTGGGGAGGAATTTCAAGTCAGACTGGTTTGGGATTCATAATGGCACCAGACAGGGCTGCCCTCTGTCCCCACTGCTGTATGTCTTGACAATAGAGTTATTGGCGGTTGCTATAAGGGAAGATGGAAGAATAAGGGGTTGTATAATGGGGGGTGAGGAATACAAAATTTCTTTGTATGCAGATGATTTGATGGTTACTCTGGAGGAACCACGGAGGTCACTGCCTGGGCTCTTGGAGGTGGTAGAGGCGTATTCTTGTGTATCTAATTATAAGTTAAATATAGACAAATCAACAATTCTCCCTATCCAAGTGGGTAATAAGGAATGTAAAGAGTTACAAGCAAAATTTGGTTTTAATTGGAATTCAAGTGAAGTACGACATCTAGGGATATATCTGACTTCTAAGGTAGATGATCTGATGGAAAAGAATGTAATGCATATGTTTAGAGAAACAAAGATTCTATTGAATGGTTGGCAGAGTATAGAGATTTCATGGTTGGGGAGAATTGATGTTATAAAGTCATATATATTACCAAAATGGAGTTATGTATTTGGACACTTGCCACTGCGCATGCCTGAGTCTTGGTTGAAGATGATACAGGATAGTTTTGGAAGGTTTATATGGAAAAATAGGAAACCCAGGGTTGGGATAAAAGTGTTAATGAAAAATACTAAGAGGGGGGGGTTAGGAGTACCAATTATTGATCAATGTTATAAAGCCAATATTGTTAGACATGTGCAGATGATGCAAGTGGAGGACTATAAGAAAGAACCATGGTATAAAATGGAATGTAACAGTATTTCTGCCAACTCTCTCTCCTCTTTGATTTGGATGCCAAGTACAATGTATAAGAACATAGGGAGCAAGAATAATTTTATTTTGGGAAATTTATTGTTGGAATGGAGGAGGATAAAAAGAGGGTGGGGATTGGAGAATAGGATACCAGAGTTTGCCCAGGTAAAAGATTTGATGAGGTGGGTTGAGGAGATGGATTTGAGAAATTGGATAAGTAGGGGTATTGTAGAGATACGAGATCTGTTAGAGGGTTGTGGGATCAAACCATTTGACCTATTGCAGAACCAATATGGAATGCCTGGTAGGGATCTATTTAAATATATACGTATTAAGTATTTTCTGCAAAAATATTTGTATATCGGGGATCGAGCTGGTTGTAGGGCTATTAATTACATTTTTAACGGAAATCGTGTTGCTAAGGTGTTATCAAAATGCAATGGTCTAATTCAGATGACGATTGACGATGAGGCCCCGACAGCGGTAGGGAAATGGTCTACTGAATTGAAAATACCTATAGATAGGGATGAATGGAATTGGGGATATAGGAATGTCTGTGAACAAGTTCACTGCGTGTGTATTAAGGAAAATCAGTTTAAGGTAATGAATAGATGGTATTGGGTACCTAAAAGGTTGGCTGCTATAGACTCGCAGAACTCGGACTTATGTTGGCGCTGTCAGAAGGAAGTTGGCTCACAATTGCATATTTGGTGGACGTGTGATAATTTGAAGCCATTTTGGATGGAGATTTTTGACCACCTAGATATATTGAGTAGAGTCAAATTGAAGAGGAAACCGGAGGTGGCATTATTACATATCGGGTGGCCAAATATGGATAGAACACAGAGGTTGATGGTTACCCACAGCATGGTAGCGGCTAAGGTGGTGATAGCAAGATTTTGGCAGACATCTGCGATAGGTTCTTGGGTACAGGTGGCTAGACAATTGCATTTTCAATTAAGTATGGAGGCTGGCTTGTGGTGGGTAAGTCGATCAATGGGGAGAGCGAGTAAAATGGCAGAAGAATGGTTGAAACATGACCTGTTCAAGCATATACAGGAGAGTTTGATAGGGGAAGAGAGGAATGAAGAATAGATAGAGAATTGGTGGGAGTCTACGGGCAGTGTGTATGCATGGATTGTGGAAGCATTGTGGAAGTTATGTTATACGTGTAGAATGTATATTTGTATTATGATATGTCTTAATAAAGGAAAAAAAAAAAAAAAATAAAAAATAAAAAAAAATAAAATAAAAACAATGTGCAATTAGTATCCTATTACCCACGCTCAGTATTACCGCCTGTTTTGTGGTTACATCTAAGTCAGAAATTCTGCGCCTCAGAGGTTGAGGCGTAGAAGCCATAACAACAGTTTCAAAAACATATTTTGTTTTGCAAGATTAACCCTATGAGTGCCAGAGAGGTAGCAACGCATTGCAATGTGTTTCCTACCCCTTTGGTACACATAGGGTTAAGCCTGACTGAATTTGATTTTTCTTGCCTCCAGCAGGAATACAGTAATGTATACATCTATATTAAATGTATTTCTATGCTAATTCAAAAATCGTTTACTAATAAGAGTAAGCCTGAGCCAAGAGAGAGCCGTGTGGGCCCATGTGGTTACAGAGTTCTATGAACAAAGCCTTGCGGAACTCCTTGGCACAGAAAGGGTTAATGTACTGAAAGAATTAATGGTGTATGTGAAATATCAGTGAAGTTAAAAAACGTTTATGTTTATATTGTGACGTATAAAAAAAAATGTGAGGTCAGACTACGACAACATTTTAGTGCCTGATATTTGGTATTTTGACTAGATCAATACAATATACAAATGTACCATATTTACTGCCACATGATTTAATTAGCTTTAAACACAAAAGAATAAGAATGATTTGGGCATTCAGCGGTCTGATGCTGTTTGTGGGTTATTCAGGACAATTTATGACCCTCACTTGTGTGTGTCTATAGATCTATTAAAGTGGGCACTCGAAACTAGATGAACGCTGTATGTGCTTTTATGGGGCTTTCACCACGCTAGTTGAAATACAATGTTGCCACTTCTATCAAGAATCCTGTCCTCTGCTGACCCCTGGGCTCTACCACAGCCTGCTACATTACATCCTGCTATCAAATGGGAGTTCCCACTGTTTGCCACTAGGAGTGGCAACATTGTATTTCAACTAGCGCAGCCCACTTTACTGGATCTATAGACCAGTGGTTCTCAAGGTTTTTTTGCTCAAGGCACGCCTAACACGCAGTCTGGCATTTTCTGGGCACCCCTACTATTTTATGTCACTTGTCAGGGGTGTTATGAAGGTTACAAATATATAAATATAGAGTTATTCTTAGATCTCACAACTAAAATAAACATATTGTGCATAGCAATAACCTTAAATATACAGTTAGAAGTCTACATTCACATTTTTGTCAAAGCATTATAGATACAATGGGGCACCCTAAGTGGATGTCAGTGGCACACCAAAGTGCCACGGCACCCTGGTTGAGCAACACTGCTATAGACACACACATAAGGGTCATAAATTGTCCTGAATAACCCACAAACAGCATCAGACTGCTGAATGCCCAAATCATTCTTATTCTTTTGTGTTAAAGCTGATTGAATCCTGTGGCAGTAAATATGGTACATTTGTATATTGTATTGATCTAGTCAAAATATTGGAATGATGCCGGAGTCTGACCTCATATTTTTTTTTTTATACATGTCACAATATAAACATTAGTTTTTATCTTCACTGATATTTCACATACACCATTAATTCTTTCAGTACATTAACCCTTTCTGTGCCAAGGAGTTCCGCAAGGCTTTGTTCATAGAACTCTGTAACCACATGGGCCCACACGGCTCTCTCATGGCTCAGGCTTACTCTTATTAGTAAACGATTTTTGAATTAGCATAGAAATACATTTAATATAGATGTATACATTACTATATTCCTGCTGGAGGCAAGAAAAAACAAATTCAGTCAGTCTTAACCCTATGTGTACCAGAGGGGTAGGAAACACATTGCAATGAGTTGCTACCTCTTTGGTACTCATGGGTTAATCTTGCAAAACAAAATACGAGGGCATGTTGAAAAAAATAGGAGAAGAAAAATGTTGAATTTAAACGGTGAAAGAAAGTCATGGCAGCACTGTAGTCAAATTTTCTAGGGGGGAGGGGCTAAAATGTTTAATGTGAACAATATTAGTCGAATTAAAGTGGTGAAAAAAGCATTTTAAGTCAACTTTTATAAGGGGGGGGTTAATACACCCTGTTCCAAATTATTATGCAAATGATATTTTTCTCATTTACCTAAATAATTGATGTAAATAACAGTCAGCATAATTCTCATGTTTTCAAGTATTAAGAGTACAATTCAAATTTTATTGAACAAACCTCCTAATGATAACAGTATTTTTTTTTTAACATATAAAACTTACAATGCACTGTTCCAAATTATTACGCACAGTAAGTTTCAAAACACTTTATAGGTTGTAAAGAACTGAAAATTGTCATTTGTTGTGTTTGCAGCATATTTACTGAAATCAAAAACTATTTCAATCAAACTTTTAACAACATTTTAACTTTTTAAACATTTTAACAGGTCACGTTACATTTCAACATAGGACCCTTTATTTGATAGCAGCTTCACAAGTCTTGCATCCATTGAACTTGTGAGTTTTTGGACAGTTTCTGCTTGAATTTGTTTGCAAGATGTCAGAATAGCCTCCCAGAGCTGCTGTTTGGGTGTAAACTGCCTCCCACCCTCATAGATCTTTTGCTTGAGGATGCTCCAAAGGTTCTCAATAGGACTGAGGTCAGCGGAGGATGGAGGCCACACCATGACTTTGCAGCATGAGATGGTGCATTGTCATGCATGAAGATGATTTTATTACGGAAAGCATAGTTCTTCCTTCTGTACCAGGGAAGAAAGTGGTCAGTCAGAAACTCCACATACTTTACAGAGGTCATCTTTACACCTTGGGGGACCCTAAAGGGGCCAACCAGCTCTCTTCCCATGATTCTGGCCCAAAACATGACTCCACCACCGCCTTGCTGACGTCGCAGCCTTGTTGGAACAGGGTGGCCATCCACCAACCATCCACTACTCCGTCCATCTGGACCATCCAGGGTTGCACGGCACTCATCAGTGAACAGGACTGTTTGAAAATTAGTCTTCATGTATTTTTCTACCCAATGCAGCAGTTTCTGCTTGTCAGCATTATTTAGTGGTTTATGCACACTTGGAAGACTCTGGAGGACTATACACCTTGATGTCCGTGGGACTCCAGAGGCACCAGCAGCTTCAAATATCTGTTTGCTGCTATGTAATGGTATTTTAGCAGCTGCTCTCTTGATCCGATGCATGGATCTGGCAGAAATCTTCCTCAATGTGCCTTTATCTGCACGAACCCATCTGTGCTCTGAAAAATGGGGGTGTTATAGAACTTTTGACCGGTAGTGTGTATATTATATATTGATCAATAAACACTGAACTTTTTTCAACATGCAAAAATCGTGCCTGAGAGTGTCATCTAATTCCACATAAACTGTGTATATCATATTTGTCAGATTAAAATCACAGCCATGTGCCTACACCAATGGGAGAGGCAGTATGGAGGAGTTTTGCATAACTCCTCCTTACTTCCGCCCCTGGGTATGTGTGCCAGGGACGCAGAATGTTGGTCACATGACCCTCTCCCTCTTTTATATATATAATTACTATATCAAGTTACCAATTCTGTGCTCAACCGGAGTGAATATGTGTTTTAGTAATTATACAATATTATATAGGAATATGTGCGTAAAATTCAGGTCAATATATGCATTTTCCCACCCACATATCACGGTGCCCGTGATCCGGGTTATGACTCTACCTGCCTGTCCTTGTATGCCCGGCGGCAGTGTTGCCAATCACGGACTTCCTGGTTGCTCGCACGTCATTCAGAAATGCTCACTATTTTTAAAGGCTAGGCGGATTTGGCTGAGCGGGCTCCGCCTCTCCGATAGGCCTTATATGCTGCATTCTGTCATAGCCTCATTGCCCTTTCGTGGTGTACCTGAGTGCTTCTTAGTCTCCAGTTTGTTTTTGGCTGCCGATTCAGAGTTGTGTATGACCCTTGGCTCCGTCTGACTACCCAATTAGTGCCTGTACCTCTGGCCTCGTCCGACTACCCGCTCCGTGCTTGACTCCCGGCTCTGTCTGACTACCAGATCTGTTTATGTCCTTTGGCCTGGCTGACTACCCGCACCATGCTACACTGTGGTTTTGTCGGACTACCCAAATAGTGTATGACCTTGGCTTAGTCTGTCCCTATCTGTGCTTCCTGGGGCCTGGCTTGCTCTGTGCAGGCTCAGGGGCCTGGTCGCTTCTGGGTGAGTTCACTCTGTAGTCCAGCAGCACTTATCGGTCGCTTGTAGCCCTAGCGTTCTAGGACGTGTGGCAGTTCCTGTGTCCCCTAGCGTTCTAGGGCATTGTGTCGGTGGACCCTAGTGTTCTAGGGTTCAGGGCCTCCAGTCTATGCATGCTGTCAGTGCTAGTACGCTTTCACTAGCATTATCCATGTGGTTCAGCTGTCCGTCCTGGTTCGCTTCCTATACTCTGGACACATTGCCTGGCTACGTTCAGTGCTAATCCTGGTAATGGACTGTGCACTGTCCTCACGCCTTACCCGGGGAGGTTGGGGAAGTGCTTATTGCCATCTTGTTTGCATTTGTTCTTAATAAAATGTATTGATTGTACCTGTCAGTATCTTTATTTGTCTAGTCAATCCGTGACACCACATTAACCCATATCTGTTTTCTTGCCTCCCTAGCACTGCAGCAAGAGTAGCATCAGCCACAGAAGAGGTCACACTAAGGCCAAGAACATTCCTGACAGATAGAATACCATCTAGGTCTGGTAATGAAGTATTCCCGGGCCCAACCAGTGATGCTTGGTTAAATGTTTCTGGTCCAGATGTCACTGGTCTGGCAATCTGGTCACCATTAGGGCATGCTAATGCCATGATTAGGGATGGCCGAAAGTTATCGCCGTGTTCATGCGAGAACTTCCACGAAAACCACCTTATTTTCCTCTTTTGCGGGAGAAAATCCACTTTTAAAACAGAGCTTAAAATGTTGGCCAAAATTCCCAGCCAATTTTTCAGTGGCGAGAAAGTTTTCACCATTTGATTTACATTGTTTTCACTTTTTCACTATAAAAACGTGACGTATTCCAGGAAGAGAATCACAATAGAAGCAGCTACAGAGCTAGGTAGATGTGCTGTGCTATTCTGCTATTATTCTGAACATTGAGGCAGGAGAGGCTCATAGTGACTGCTATCAAATGAGGAACTGGAAGGACCCTTGTTATGTGTCCACTGAGTATGAGGAGGAAGTGAGCACACCTGAACCAATGCTGTCCACTCCCCCTAAATCACCCATAGTGATCTTGGGGAATTTAATGGGAAGGGAGGAAGAAAAGGGTAGTACTACAAGTGAGAGCAGGACAGGTCAGCTGCCTGTGCCTGCTGCAAGATGTGCTGCCCCTGTTGCCACCATTGCTGTACCTGCTGTCAGACGTGCTGTCCCTGCTATCAGACATGCTATCCCTGCTATCAGACATGGTGCCCTTACTGCCACTAATGCTGTGCCTGCTGTCAGATGTGCTGCCCATGCTACGGATACCACCATTGCTGTGTCTGCTGTTAGATGTGCTGCCCCAGTGCTGAACCTACTGCTAGTGTGTCTTGTAATACTTAGGAAGGGGGAGAGGAGAAGATGATGCCAAGTGTGACAGCAAGGGACCCTAGTCACACTTGCCATCCCCAAGTAGTCCTGCCAGTGCTAGTACTACGAATACTACTAAGGTCCAGTAGTTTGTTAGCATTAGGAATGAAGGAGGGGGTAATCAACAATATCCTCATATTACTAGTGACTGTGAGACTGAGGAGGAAGACTCTGCGGCTGAACTTGATGTGGTTGGTGTTAGTAGTAGCAGGAATAGTGAAGCAGCCGGAGTGGTAGGGGAAACATTTGAGAGCGTCCAGACTAGCATTCAAGGGAGTCCACACCATTCCTCTGACCCTGGGAGTCCTCCCCTTCCCTATAGTGTCTAAGCGGAACAGGATCCTGAAGACTAAGAGGCCAGAACTGTTGCTGAGGGAGAACAGGTGCATAATTAATACTGCCACCACCAGGAGGAGCACAGATCCGCTGCCTGTGCCTGCTGCTACTCTGCTTTCTTCTTCAGGTCAAAAAGAAGCGCCAGGTGTGACATTAGGGGACCCTCTATCACACTGCTTGTCAACGTCACCTCCTCCAAGCAGCAGTGAGATGTCTGTCATAGAGCAGCAGCATGTAGGGGCTAGTCGTAATGAAGATGCTGGAGAAGCTGGGATGGAAGAGACATTGATGGCCTTTTTAGCAGAAACTGAGAAGGAATGGCAGACAAGGATGAGGATGGGCATC
Organism: Rhinophrynus dorsalis; assembly: GCA_037306005.1. Lineage (NCBI taxonomy): Eukaryota > Metazoa > Chordata > Amphibia > Anura > Rhinophrynidae > Rhinophrynus > Rhinophrynus dorsalis. The sequence goes on along the minus strand of CM074727.1, from coordinate 111,723,838 downwards.
ACCACCACCACTAGCAGTGACATTTTGGAATTTGAGGAATTTGTAGCTGTTCCAATTTCTGCTGCTGCTGAGCTGCAAGGGTAGCAGGATGCTGAGGAGCAAGCTAGTGTGCCACAGACCACCGTGGACACAGTGGAAATGGGGTAAACTAGGACAGGTTCCACTTGCCAGCGGCAACAATACTCTTGGTCCTAGTTGCAGTTCTGCTGAATCTGAGGCAGTAGCAGCAATAGCAGTAACATTATTCGCTGCCACAGACATTGAAGGGGAAAGTGGAGGACAAGAAGAAAGATCCCATTTTTCTCTACGTGTTCCCTCCGCCTGAAGTCATGGGTGTGGGCCTATTTTTCTCTCAATGGAATGAGCTAGGCGGAAAAAGAGGAAAATCTGCACTTTTCGCTGGAAATTATTTGCCAACCGGAAAGTGGCATTATTCACCGATTTCAGTTTGAGGTGAAATTTTTCGTCCATCCCTAGCCATGATCCAGTGCAATTGGTCTCCTAGGCTGCGTGAGGTGGACACTGTTGGGGGTTTGAACATGCAGCAGCAGTTCCTGCACCCTCAGCAGCATGCAGCTGGCACAGATTCTGACCCAAACTGTGGCCACGATTCTGGGTTTCTGCATTAAAGGTTTGGAGGATTCTATCCAGGTGATCCCTTAAATAAGTTAAATTCCTTAAAAAAAAAGCTGTGTCCACTTTATTTGCCACCTGTTTTCTTGTCAGTGTCTTTATTTATTCATATGCATGCTTATGTGCTTTAATGTGTTAGGTGGTGTTCTGAAAGGGTGGAAGCATTAAGGAACTGCTAAGGAGGAACAAAAGTGAAAGGAGCATTGGACCTTATGCATTCTGGGATTTGTCATCCTGATTTTGCCATTTTTCATCTATTTTATGGCAGCTTTTTAACATAGAAAGCTACAACCCAGCAAAAAAGCAATATTTGTCTCTATATAATGTATCAGAATATTCAACTTCAAAGCTTCCCCAGACTGTCAATATAACACATGCTGCTTCAATGAGGATATACTAAAGCAGGGATGAGAACCAACTGTTGTTGGGCTTCAACTTGCAGCATCCACAGACGGAAAAAGAGAGAGAAAAAAAGAGACTAAAAGAGAGAGGCATACTAAAAGAGAGACTGAAAGTGAAAGAGAGTCAGACAGAGACCAACGTAAAGAAATACTGAGAGGGAAAGTAACTGAAAGAGAGAAAAACAAACTGAGAAAACAAGAGAGAGGAGACAGAGAAATAAACGATAGACAGACACACAGAAAGCACAAAACAGGAAGTACAACATGGTGTACAAAAGTACTCTAGTGCAGGGCTCAAAATTTCCACTCACCACTAGCCAATGGCGAGTGAAAATTTAGCCCTGGCAAGTAGAAATTCAGCCCTGGTGGGTATGTTTTGGCTTGCAGTGGCGAGTAACTCTTCAGGTCTGGCTAGTAGCAAAGGACTTAAAATTATAAGCCCTGCTCTAGGGAGAACAAGAGGGAGTGGAAAAAAGACCATCTAAGAGAGAACATGAGCAAGAGACAGCAAATGAAAGTGTGCAAGAGCAATCACACAAGAGAGCACAAGAGTGTCCGTGTGTGTGAGTGCATATGTAATAGGGAGAAAGCAAGAGGGAGAGTGCAAGAGGCATAGCTGGGAACTCTCCAGATTTGTCCTGGAGACTCAGTTTTTTTTGCAGCTAATTACCGGGTCTCCGGGGCAGAGGTTGTTCCTCCCACACCCCAGCGGCTTCTCCTCCTTCCCCAGCCTATTTCTCAAATTTTTTAAAAACGGTGTTAGTCCTGCCCCTCACTTGCGATTAAGCCCCATCCCCTTTTGAGGCAAATTGCATCTTTTATCTTCCTTAGTGGCATCCCAGGCCTCCCCTCTCTAGGAGTCCACAACCATACGTACCTCCCAAGTGTCCCTCTTTCTCACCCGGATGTCCCTCTGTTTAGGAGACTAGCCTGTGTGGTGTGTATATAAGTGTATCACATTACTCAACAGCAATAAACCTCACATTAATATTTGCATAAACATCAGTATATGCGTTTATAAATTTGTGTAAATAAAATACTTTAGGTCTTACTCTAAATCATTTATTCAGTTACACAAAGAGGTGTCATATAACTTAAAAATTATTGGTAATGCCCCCCCACTCGCCCTTAGAGAGTGACACAGTGGTAGAGTCTGTGTACAGGAAACAGAGAGCAAGCAACAGAGCATGAGAGAATGCAAGAAAGAGAAACACACAGATTTCTCAGCCAGAGCATGTGGACTAATTAAAGGGATAGTAAGCCCTTATGGTTTGAGAGATAACCGCTTACAAAGTTCTCCCCTGCCTGACGTCAGTGCTCTAGGTGACAGCAGGAAAATCCTCTCCTGGGACCAGACGGCGGCTCTGCAGCAGAGCCAAGATCGAGTTAATGAAAAAGAAATACTTCACTTAACCCCTTAAAAACCGGCCGATCTCGCCGTGACGTGCGTTAAGGACAGCGGAGCATTTTTTTTCTTTTTTCCGGTTCCGGACTCCATGAACGGCGTGCAGCCGTGAGGGGAGTCCGGAACTCCATGACGGTCACAGTACATCATGGGTCGTTCAGTCAGATCGACCCTTGATGTACTATGACCGTCAAGGGTCGTTAAGGGGTTAAAAGGTCTTCTATGTGTGCTTGGTTTGCAAGCACACGTAAAATACCATTTAAGTGAAAGATTTATTTTTTATTAACACAATCCCGGCTCTGCTGCAGAGCCGCTGGCCGGTCTGCGGACCAGATTCCAAATCTGTTAGCTAGAATGCTGACATCAGGCAGAGGAAAAATTTGTAAGCGGTTATCTCTCAAACCATAAGGGTTTGAGAGATGCCCCTGGGCACATTTTTGTTCATTATTTAAGGGCTACGACATAGGGATAAGCAATTTTTAAGTATTACTATCCCTTTAAAGTGACTGAGCCACCATATAATCCACCTGTGCTCCAGCTGTGATATCCTGAACACATGCACTGTTGGGAGTTCTTGAGGACCAGGGTTGGCTACTCCTGCTATAGTGTAAGAGCTCATCAGCAAGGCCCTCTGATCCTTTTCTACTGTTTTATGTCTCTGTTTGTCTGTTCCCTATTGTACAGTGCTGTGGAATAAGCTGGCACCATATTAATAAGGATGATTATAATAATAGCCCTATCTTAAATTAATGGGAACTTGGGGAGTATTTATTTCTCCTCTACGGTACAGTTGATTTGCTCCAGTTTGCTTTTATACATAAGGTTCAGTGAGACAGACTATCAGATATCTGCATATAAGAGAGAGAGAGCATGCACAAGAGATAGACCAGGTCTGTCCAAGTTCAGTCCTCAAAGGCTACCAACAGGCCAGGATGTAAGGATTTCCATGATTAAGCACAGGTGAGTTAATCAGTGGATCATTCATTGTGACTGACTCACCTGTGCTTAATCAGGGAAATCCTTACATCCTGGCCTGCTGGTGGCTCTTGAGGACTGAACTTGGACAGACCTGGTCTATGGATTTCTATAGCAGGGTTTTTAACCCCTTAAGGACCGGCCGCACATGCACGTGGAGGTTACTTAAGGACCACAAAGCATTTTTTTTTTTTTGTTTTTTATTGAATCCGATTCCGGACTCCCCGAATGGCCTACATGTCAGGATTGAATGATTTCCCAGACTGAACACAGGTGAGGTAGGTAGAATTCATGAGTCACTGATTAACTCACCTGTAGCTAATCAGGGAAATCCTTACATCCTGGCTTGTTGGTGGCCCTTGAGGACTGAACCTGGACAGCCCTGATACAGACCTATAATAAGAGCTAACAGTAAGAAAAACAGAGGGAATCTGAAAGAGTGAGATATACAGTGAGACTGACAGGGGTACCCCAAATCAGTCCTCAGGGACTACCAACAGACAATGATTTTTTCTTGTAAAATGTCGGATGGAAAATTAACCCCTCAACAACCAGCCGCGCAGGCACTTTGCGGTCACTAAAGGACTATGGAGCTTTTTTTTTTTTGCTCCGATTCGGATTCCAGACTCCCCGAACGGTGTGCAACCACTGCGGGAGCCCAGAATTCCATGACAGTCATAGCACGTCATGGGTCGTTAAGTCAAAACAACCCATGACCTGCTATGACCGTTAAGGGGTTAAAGCCCCATCCAAATCAACAAGTATTTTTTGCTCAATATAGTGCAGCTGGATTGGTCCAGAATAGCATACCTCCCAACTGTCCCTGATTTTGGTTTCCAGTCCCTAGATCATGCTGTCCCTGGTTGTAAAATGTATTTAATCTCCCTATTCTATGTGCTGGTGATTAAAAGGCTAATAGGTTATAAGTTAACCCTTTTGCTCTGCAATGCACTGTACACCCCTCTGGCACTCAGAGGGTTAATATTGACTATTTATTTTGATTTATGTAGGCTTTCTTGCATCCCAAGCACTCATTCCGAGTTGAGTCCCTCCCAAGCCCGCTGTGAGAATCCGCCTCCTATCCCCGGTCACTGACTCTCACAATACCAACAACGTTGGCCTCTACACGTGTAGAGTCTCACTCCAATATGATATTGTCCCCTATCTTATTCCAACTAAAGGGACAATTTCTACCAAAATCAAGCAACGCGTACTCCTTTTTACATCATAAAGTCCAAATCACAGCCATCGCACGTCAGGACATTCCATCACGGAGGGATTTCAAAGTACCAGGATCCAGCAACAGGAGCAAGCGGACACAGCACGTTGGCTGCTAGGGGTTGGGACCCTTTTACATGCATAAAGCCCAAGATGGGCATCATATGAGTGCATTATTGTATTTTTTACTATGTTTCTGTGTCAATAAATTACTATACTTAGATTTTTTTAAAATTGTTCTGCTATTTGTTCCCGTTTTACGATCTGACTGCATTTAGAAGTATAGAATACACTATACTGCACTATGGATCTTCAGTAATGGGACTTCCCAGGAGAAAGCGGTACTTTGAAATTTTTTTGAACCATTGATAGGTATGGAATAGCTCTACCTGTGTGTGTATATATAATGTACTCAGCCTGGGATTCCCCAGTTGTAGAAGGAATCAGCACACATTTGGATATAATCAGGAAAAATGATTCTTTTTATTGTCTCATCATAAACAGCCACCCTTTTCAATCTCACCAATCTTCTTTGCTTTATATACTTGTAAATGTAGGTAGTTTGACCCATTTGCCCTGAGGAAGGTTCAGTATAGGACGAAAATCATTTGGCTCTTTATGATGAGACAATAAAGAGAATAACTTTTCTTCATTACATCCAGATGTGTGCTGTCTTCTTCTACATCCTGGGAATCCCAGGCTGAGTACATTCTATATACTTATACCTATGGGACGTGCACCTCCACTAGTTAAACTAGTTTTTGTCTAATGCTTAATGGGTGTGCCATTTCCAACACACACACACACACACACACACATATTATATATATATATATATATAATATTTTTTTTTTTTTTTAATTATTTTTTTTTACACATACTAGCTGTTCCTGCATGAATTTGTCCAAGAGGTAAACCCGTGAGTGCCAGAGACATATTCAACGCATCGAGTTGCAATGTGTTGGATACCTGTGTGGCACTCAAAAGTTTATTTTTCAGACCTTGTGGGGGGGCATCAGGACCATTCCTGATGCCCGGCCAGCTACTGATCTCCCAGCAGATTTGGCTGAGAGGCAACACAGGCAAGCAAGAGTGCTCCCCTGCTTCCATTATACCAGGAGAAGGAGTGGGTGAGATCAGGAAACCCTCTCACATCAATAATTGAGGCCTCACGGACATAAGAGGGTTTAGCGATTCCGACTACTCCTACCAAGCACTCTGAGTAGAATGATGAATCAGCTGGGAGATCAGTAGCTAAGAGGTATCAGGAGGAATCATAATGCCCCACCACGAGGTCTGATTGTGAGGGGAAGTGACAAATGGAAGGGTGGGATGAAGCAGCAAATGTAAGGGAGAAGGAGGCGAAGTGTCAAATTAAAGTGTGGGGGAGATGAAGTTGATGTATATAAGCTTGGCTGAGGAGGCAGGGGGCAAAGCCAGCACACACTGTATTTGGTTGAGGATTCAGGGGCAAAGCCCTCTGACTCCTCCTCCTGAGGCAAATGACATTGTCCGTTTGGCTGAGGCGGTAGGGGGCAAGCAAACTCAAACCTTCCTCCACACATCCCATTGGCTGACCACTGGCACTAAGCCTTCCCTGGTTAGAGGCTGACACCTATCCAGAAATATATTCTTTTGCATCCAATGGACCATGGGGTAAATATCTGATGCCATAATGCTAGACATTTAAGAGTTAACATAAGACATTCTTAAAGGGTTAGTAATGTCTGTTTTTATCCAAGTGTTATATTGTAGTTATTCTAAAAATAAATTCATTGATGTTAGTCTGGTCTCTCAAACTTGTATAGTTTGAGAGATATACGATTATAAACTTCCCCCTCCCTCCCCTTTCACAGACGTCAGCCTCTAGCTGACTTCATGAGGTCCTGGTTCTGGCCGTCGGCTCTTCAGCAGAGCCGAAATAACGCTATCTAAAAATAAATACTTCATTGGAACAGTCCACAAAGTATGCTTGCAAACCAGGCACACTTTGTAGACCATTCCAATTAAGTATTTATTTTTAGACAGCACTATTTCAGCTCTACTGAAAAGCCTCCGTCGGGTCACCCGACTCGAATCTCATGCTGAACTGAACAGGAAGAGGGAGTTCAGGCTTTCGTGACCTGTGTCCTTCTCAAACAGCTGACCCTAGTGTTACTTCCCTTTTATCTCTGAACACTTGTTGCATTCAGATCCTCCATTACTCTCTACTTCATAGTCTTGGCACGCTTTAGTCCAGGATCAGTTATCTGTTGGATCTCCAACTATCGGAGACTAGAACTCCTATCATCCCCAACCTGCCAATGATTTGTTGGGGATTATGGGTGTCATAGTCCCCAACTACTGGAGGTTGAACAATTGACTACCCCAAGAAAATTAATGCTAGACACCAAAGACCATTTGAGGCCAGTTAGTTTAGGCCAATTCTGGGTCCTTTCACACAGGTGATCACTGATACAGCGAATCACATGTAATATGGAACCTTATGACAAAGGCAATGTTTGGAAACATTCCCTTTGTCACTCTTATCTGTCTACCTCCTCATCACTCAGCTCAAGAGGAAGAGAGACAGATGCATCTGCAACAGTGTTTCAAGTCATTTTCTGCAATAAAAAAATGACATTTCCACCCTCTGATCACTGTAATTCATAGCGATCAGGTGTAGCAAGCCATGATTTGCTTATCTGTATTCCTTTTTTTAAAAGGGTTAGCAATGTAAAAAAAAAAAAGTTTTTTGCATTTAGAAGAGCTTAAAAAGATCCTCAGTGTCGACCAACATGGATCTCCTGCTGACAGCTTTAAAGATGTCAGCAGGAGACATTGAAATTTAAATACCTGTATCTCTCAAACCATATCAGTTTGAGAGATACTGTTTTTTGCATTCAGCTCAACTTTTTAAGCTCTTCTAAATGCAAAAAAAACTTTTTTTTTTTTTTTTTTTTACATTACTAACCCTTTAAAATAAAAATGTATAATTTAATAAATTATATAGTTTGGGTGGGTAGTTAGGTAGGATTAGGATTTATGTGGGTTAGGGCAGGGTTCAGAGTTATTAGGCATAGGGAATACATATAAAAATTAGAATATACACAGGAATAGTGACCATTTGGAGTTCATTGTTTTTCCTACAATTTAATTTGGTCTTGGTTAGTTATATATCTATGGTGGGTAGTTACTTAGTGAGGAAGTAGGTAGAATTAGACTTTATCAATACATTTAAAAAAATTTATACAGGTGTGTAAATTAAGTAGGTTTGTGTGTATGGGGGTAGATATTTAGTAGGAATTAAGCATTAATTGCTGGATTCTATAATGCTAATTATTTCTGCTTTTATCTCCAGGTTTCCCAATTTATCACCTGCAAAAGAATCCAGCCCTAAGATGTTTAGAGTAGGAAACTAGTTAAGAATTAATGCAGAACATTTATACTGCCAAAAAGGCATTTGCCTTATTGGTGTTGAATTCTGAAGCAACTGATTCTGCATCAGATTTTGATGCAGATCACTTTAGTGATATGCATGGCAATACTTCTAGTGATCACTCTAGGCCTCCTGTTAAAAAGAGTTATACTGCCCTGAGTACAACTCCAAGTACTACCACTTATCCTAACCCTATGGAATGGGTAACATCAGGCTTTTTCTTAAAATTCCTGCATTCATAGCCAACCCAGGAATTAAAGGGGATCTATCACCCCAGTACAAATGTGTGTTAAATGTTAGATTACCTAGTGATTAGGTGAAATTCTTGAATTTTTTTTTTTAATCCTATGTTGCCGAAAATTAATGTTTAAATACTGCACTTCCGGATAGACCTCCGCTCCCCTCCCTCTATCCAGCCTCCTCAATGACGGAGGCTTCTGTTTGTAAGCTGGAGCGGTCTCATTGGCAGAGATCGATATCTACCCAGTGAGACCATCCAGCCTACAGACAGAAGCCTCCGTCACAGGAGCAGGCTGGCTAGAGGGAGGGGAGCGGAGGCAGAGTTACAGACTGCGAGTATAGAGCTGTACCCACAGTCTATCCGGAAGTGCAGTATTTAAACATTCATTTTGGGCAACATAGGATTAAAAAAATATATATATATATATTCAAGAATTCCACCTAATCGCTAGGTATTCTTATGTAAATAATCTTTATTGAAGGTTGGAGTTTACAATACAATAATAGATCCAGATCTACAGACAATATAATACACATATACAGGAAATCGATACAACAGGTGACTAAGGAATATAAGGATGGTCAGATGTACCTGTAAATAACCGCCATTGAGTTCTTTAATCATCTACTGGCTTATTGCCAACCATTTTATAAAGTGGGTGTAAAAAGAAAAGAGAGGTGTAGAGGTAAAGAGGACGAGGCTTAGATGAAAGAGAAAAGAAAACATAGGGGAGGAATAAGAAAGTCCAGAGAAGGAGAGGGATCTGGATGTTGACCCCTGAAATCTAAGATCAAGGGCAAGGTGGATTTGAGCCGAGGAGACAACCTCCCCGACCTGGCAACAGAGATCTCCTAATTTCAGAGCAGTCCAACAGAAGGCCAGAGAGAGGGGCCGAATCCTGATCTTTGTTAAGCCACGCCAGTCTAATGAATAGTATTTGCTCTTCTATTCCTTTCACCCATAAGTTAATAGTGGGAGGTGGTGTGTTTCTCCAAAGCAAGGGAATCAAGGCTTTAGCAGAATTTAACATGGCAAAAAGGAAAATGCTCTGCTGAAGAGGTAAGGCTGGCAAGTTCCTGAAAAGCAAAAAACTGTCCAGATGTCTCATGGGATACGAAAATTGAAAAATAGATCAATCTGTGAAAGACAGTCTGACCAAAAAGAAGTAACTAATGGGCATGTCCACCAAAGGTGACGAAACGTGCCTTTATGTTGATTGCATCTCCTACAAAGAGGAGATGAAGATGGTGAAAAGGTATTAAGTCTAACAGGGGTATAGTACCAGCGAGAGAAATTTATAATTCATTTCTACTAGGCGAGTGGAGATGGAGGATTTGAATGTCATTTCCAAATTTTCCTCCATTTACCAATCGAAAGCGAGGAACCCAATGCTTTCTCCCAGGCTAATGCAGATAGAGGTTTGACAGAGTGAGCCTCGGCATCCAGGATGGAGTATATTCTACTCAGAAAGCGAATCGCTAGGTATTCTAACGTTTAACACACATTTGTACTGGGGTAATAGATCCCCTTTAAAGTGGATGCATCAGGATTTATGCCTGTCTAGCTATTTCATTTATTTTGGGGAAAATATATTTTGGGGGATACTCTATCCCAAATGAATGAGTACGCACCCCATTAGCTTACCACCAATCCCTCCTCCTGCATTGCAACGCAGTAATCATGGCACCCATACATATAGATGAGTTTTAAAAAAATTCTGTGCCCCAACATTGTCTATTGTTTAATTATAATTAAAAAAAAAAAAATAGCATTAATTCATACTGAAGCACAAATCCTATCTATGCTACCCCTATTTTCCTACAAACAATGAGCAGGAGAAGATATGACATGCTTCTGCACTTCATGCATTTCAGTAATAACAACCAGTGCCTGCCTAAAGACAATCCTCAGTATGACAGACTGCTTAAAATTCAGAGACAGAAAAACAGACCTGCAATTCTCCATACAGGTTACCCAAATATGAACCCTATATAAAGCATATATTATAGCATTGTGTTGATACATTTTCAGAAATGAGGATGTTGCATAGTCTGGCAAATGAATGTTTAACCCCTTAATGACCAGAGGTCCTGGGAAGTGACCTTCCCTTAAAGACTGCTTTGACTGTTGTCGGCGCACTAGCGCAAGCGACTATTAGCCGAACTGGGGTCTGAGAGACACAGATCCAGTCTTGGAGCGGTCAGTCTCAGACTTCATTTGTGCTTACATCGCACCCACAGGAGCTCTGTAATCACAAAGTACGTGATGTGTCTGGACCTTCACCGGTCCTTAAAGGTTAAAAAAAATGCCAACGGTCCTGGCATGTCACCAGTCATTAAAGGGTTAAGCTTGCGTACATCGCCAAAGTACCCCATTTCAAGCGAGTCCTATCTAATACATTTCACCTTCCGTATCCAAGTTTAAAATTACCCCTGAGGAATTATTGTGAACAAATGCATTGGACTTAAAAGCACAGAAAATTAAAATATCTAATATCTTCATTATAGAATTAACTTGCTTTCAGACAGAATTCATTTTCAGTAGGTTCTGTATATTACTTTGATTACAAACAGACATAGGCCAAGCAAGCCAAACATGCATATTATGCATTTAAGAAACTATTTTAAAATATTAACAATTGTGCAAATTTAAAGTGATAGTAATGTCTATGTAAAATGATTCGCCTGATTCTTCTGTATAGTAAAAGGAACATATTGTGCTATGTCTAAGAGCATACCTCTTTGTAGATAAAAAGTTTTAAGTGCATTTCATTCTATATCATTTATAACAGTGAAATCAAATGAAATATAATGAAAAAAGCAGCTAGAATGAAAAGGAGAAAAGATATGGGAAAAAAAAAAAAAAAAAAAAAGTAGAAACTTAATGCCTAACACACCATAACATATACATATAACATAGCAATTAAAATAATGACCCACGTGAATAAGATATGGAGAACAGCAAGGAATGAGAGAGTTATCCATGTCCCTAAATTAGGGAAAACCTAAAGAAAACGCTAAAAAACTGCACTTCTTCATACACGTTGAACAAATGTGAACAGTGTATAAAGCACATATTACACCACTGTTTTGAAACATTTTCAAAAAATGAAGATTTTGTTGCATGGTTTAGCCAAAGTATTCTTAAAGGGATAGTAATGTTTCACAAAAACAGCAGCTCCAATTAATCTTCATAGTATTTGAGCCATAGAGAGTTTTATTTCAGTACTGTCAGAGTTGTGGTTCAAGAGTAATTGAATGATAAAGTTTCCCCCTCCCGCCCCTTTTACCTAGTGTAAGCCACCTCCCCTCAGATGTGGAATCTAGTCCTGGGACCAGACAGCTAACAGCAAGGGACAATCTTCTTACGGAGATAACAATGAAAACCTTGCCCTCCTTGACAAGTTTTTCAGGTTTTTCCCTTATCGTAATTGAAGATTGTCCCCCTCTGCAATCTACCTGGGCACCTCCCTTCTGATCTGGCTGAGCAGTGTTACATCAGTAAAAGGGACGGGAGGGGGATACTTTGTCATTCAATTACTCTTGAACTGCAACTCTGACAAAATTGAAATAACACTCTCCAAGGCCCAAATACTATGATGATTAACCCCTTAACGACATGTGCCATATTATGACTGTCACGGTCCTTGAAATACTCAAAGACCGATTACGGTCATAGTACATCACGTACTTTTTACTTACAGCGCTCTACTGGGAGCGCTGTAAGTAAAAATAGGGCCTGAAATTGACCGCTCCAAGATTGGAGCGATCTCTATCAGGCCCCATAGTGACGCGCCGATACACGCAACAGGTCACATGTACCGGCGCGTCCACGTGGTTCAATGCGGTCCTTATGGGACGGAAACGTCCCAGGACCGCCGGTCGTTAAGGGGTTAATTAGAGCTGCTTTTATTATGAAACATTACTATCCATTTAAGCTTGTTTACCTTGCTAGGATACCCATTTCAATTGAGACCTATACATATCACCATCCCTATCTAAGTTTAAAATTATTCCTGATGAATTCTTGGGAGGAAATGTGTTGGATTTAAAAGCATCTAGTTAAAGGGATAGTAAAGTCCCCAAAAAACTTTTATTTATAATGTTCATTATAGTTTTTATTCCTGAATTCCAGCCTTGATTTTTCACCTACCTCAGTAGTAGCCAAAAAAATATCTCAAAAGTCTTCCCCTAACGCCCCTTTTCACTACGTCAATTGCTTATGTGAGAGATCCAAATTCTGGTTGCACGACCAGACAGATTCCATTGAGGATCAAAATACTGGCATAGCCCATCCTACCTTGAACAGCAACGCAATGACGCACAGGCTCTACTCAACAGAGCCGGATCTAATTTTGTGCACGTGACCAGTGTATGATAGATGGTCGGAGGACAGGCGAGAAAAATAATATATATATTATATCTTCATATGAAGTACAAAAGAAGAATGGGAATAAAACAGTTCATTCCCTCTCTGCGTTCCGGGGGGATGCACTAAGTTGTGATAATGTGGAGATGACGTCTCCAGTGATATCGCTTCTCAAAGTCTTGTTATTCTATGGAGTCAATACACTAAGCTCTCTCAGATAACTACAAATAGAAGGCACCTAATAGTGTAGTATGTCAAGAACAATAATATGTAGTTAAAAAAAACGGCTTCCAAGAGAAAATATTTCTAAAATGTATTATTAAAAAATAGAATAAAAGCAAACAATTACCCGAGGTATCATACAGGTGACTCTATCCTCTTACGTGTTACAAAGTGCCTCTTTTTCAAAGATAATGGTAGAGTAGTGTGTAGTAAGCAATCAATACCTCTAGTTGCAGAAATCTTAGTCCATTGGCTCCATGGTATTAAATTAGATTTGGAAAAGTGATAAAACTGGATAAGTTATCTCCACTTTATCACACCTTAGTGCATCTCCCTGTGGGTTTGCATACTACTTTGAGAGAGTGCCACAGATTATACTCATGCTTTCTGGGTATATGAGGGCAAGGACTGCCCCCTTAATCCACATGATTGCCCAAACTTTCTGGGAAGAGCAAGTCAGAGATGCTCAACTAGGAATGAGCCTGCTTTCGAATTGATGAGGCTCTATAGGATAAGTATCCTACCCAGGGTGCAATCTCTTTTAGCTCACTAGTGCCTTTCACTGTGAGGAAATATCCAAAAGCACATCATACTGATCCTATCAAAAGGCAGTCCAGCCACAAAGTGCCAAGCAATTCCTCTCTCCCCAGACGTATGTTTCGGCCTTGTTGGGCCTCATCAGAGAGGTGCAGCTTATCTCTCTAGGCACTGTGAGCAAGAGGTCCACGTCTGGATTATCCTGTTACCCTTAGGGTGACTAGCCCCAAGGGTAATTGGTATATGTAAAGAGCTCGTCAGAGATGCTCAACTAGGAACAAGCCTGCCCTCGAATTGATGAGGCTCTATAGGATAAGTATCCTACCCAGGGTGCAATTGCCTGGCACTTTGTGGCTGGACTGCCTTTTGGTAGGATCAGTTTGATGTGCTTGAGGATATTTCCTCTCTGTGAAAGACACTAGTGAGCTAAAAGAGATTGCACCCTGGGTAGGATACTTATCCTATACAGCCTCATTAATTTGTGGGTAGGCTTGTTCCTAGTTGAGCATCTCTGACAAGCTCATTTCAAACTTTCTGGGAACCAGTGCAAACCTCATTTGAGACCTGATTAACCTCTTACTTAATAAGGGACACTATTTATATGTGGCCAGTTTTTATACCAGCCTCCTATTAAGTTAAATTTTTGTTTAAACACAGTGGACTGTGGCACAGTTAGAAACAACTGTAAAGATTTGCCCAAACAACTTATAAATACCCAACTGAAATGTGGGGTGCCCTTATCTTTAAAATGGAGAGTTTGGCAGTTAAGTTTAGGGACACAAAAGATATGTATGCTAACTACCATCCATGAAGAGAGCAATGTTCCAGTCTAAGTCTGTGACAAAGCTGAGGTATTAAGAAAACCAGTCTACATCAAAGAATACAACAGGCACATGGGGTGGATTTATCTGATTTGCTTATGCAGCTTTACCTTATTATGAGGAAACATAGGGCTTGGTATAAAATGGTTGCCATTTATTACTAGGATGCAGATTACCACACAATTCATATATAATTTTTAACATAGCAAACCCCACTAAAAAGAGCAAATGTTTCAGCTGCATGTCATTAAGACTTTTTTGTATGAAGATGGACCCAGAATTACAGCAGTGTCTCAAGAACACACTTTCCTTTTAAAATAACCCCAACTAGCAATAAACAAAATCCAAAGAAATGGTGCAGAGTGCGCTACAGCAATGGGAAAGGGACAGACACTACATTCTATTGATCAGATTGCCCTTTACAACTGCTTTAAGCAATATCAGGTGGCTACAATGCAGTAGCGCTGTAACAGCTACCATTGTTTGTCCCTTGAAACATTCTGTTATTTTTATATTTTTCAGAACACATATCTCCTAATATCTAACACTGTGAAAAATATAATGGGAAGCAATGCACCCTAAGTTTTTTTTATTGTTTCTTTTAGTGATGGAGCGCTATCCATTATACATGTAGGTTAGTAGGCAATTCCAAGCCAAAGACCCAAAGCCACAGCATCCAGCGATAGAACCAACACATACAATTTGACTTAGAAATTGAATCTGTGATAAATTTAATTTGTGATCATTTTCTATAACACGATAATTTTTGTACAAGAAAATCAAAAAGTATAGTTTTATTTTCTTGCTGCAGTTTTTGAAAGAGATTTGGATGGGTGGTAAAGTGGCTGGATGTAAAAGTGTTAGTAATGTCCAAAAAATATTTTTAATAGATTTGTAGACTTAAAAAAGAAGCTAAACGCCACAAATCTTCTCTCTTAAACAGCTATGGTTTGAGAGATATCATCTGCTAAAGTTCCTCTTCTCTCTCCTCTTCTCCTGACGTCAGCTGTAAGCGGACAGCAGGAGTTCCTGGTCGGAGACCAACAAGCAGCTCTTCAGTAGAGCTGCAATAGTGCAATTTAAAAAGAATTACTACTTTGGAATGGTCTACAAAGTGTGCCTGGTTTGCAAGCACTCTTTTTAGACTGTTCCAAAGAAGTAATTCTTTTTAAATCTCGCTATTGTGGCTCTGCTGAAGAGCCTCCTCATGTCAGCTGACACGGATCTGTTTCTGTCATCTGTAAGGAGAAGAGGAACTTTAGCAGATGTCTCTCAAACCATAGTGGTTTGAGAGATAATATTTGTGTCAGTTAGATTTATAGAGCTTAAAAAATAAGCTATTAAAAATGCTTTGGACATTACTAACACTTGAAGGGTCAAAAGACACCTGGAATGAAACCCTGGATTGTAGGGTTGCACCGATACCGGTGCAGATACCGGCATTTGCGCGAGTACTCGTACTCGCGCAAATGCGGCCGATGCCAGCACCGATACCCTGTGTCAGGGTCGGTGCTGCAGAGAGGGAGCCCGGGGAGCTTCTCACAATGCTCCCTGGTCGCCTCTCTCCCTCCTGCAGCATTGGAGCGTTGCCGCGGGTTACCATGGCAACGCTCAGACGCTGACCTTTGCCGGGGCTCGCGAGAGAACAGCGAGCACCCGGCAGAGGAGGGTAAGGTAGGCAAAGGAGGATCAATACAGGCAAGATGGGGCATCAAGAGCAGGTGGTGAAAGAGGCAGAGAGGGGGGTCAAGAGGGAGAAAGAGGCAAAAGGGACTAAGAGAGAAAAAAAAAAAAAGGAGGCAAAAGGAGGAAGGATCAGGAGAAAAAAGGAGGGGGGCCAAGAAGAGGCAAAAGGAGGGGGTGATCAGGAGGGAGAGAGAGAGAGGCAAAAAGGGTGGGATCAAGAGTCAAGGAGGGGGAGAAAGGGGGATCAAAAGGGAGAGAAAAAGCCAAGGCAAAAGGAGGGGGCTCAAAGAGGGGGAGAATGAAGCAAAAGGTGGGAATCAAGAGGGGGAGAAAGAGGCAAAAGGGGAGACTCAAGAGGTGGTGTGTGTGTGTGTGTGTTTGTATATATATTTCAAGTACTCACCGATAAATGACCGCAAAAAAAAAAAGGATCTGTAATTGGTATCGGTGAGTACTTGAAAAAACTATCGTACTCTGTCTTAAAAAATTGGTATCGGTGCATCTATACTGGATTGTTTACTTTTCAAAAACATATACCTTTGCGGGGATAGTTTAAAATTCTGCTGAAGAATGATCCTATGCTACTTCCAGAAACACGTAATTGTGTGGGGCGTTTAGGGTTCTGAAACCATAAACCAAGCTATGATTCTTGCATGCCAAATCTTGAAAACTTTCAGCTTGGAAATAGTGGTCACCTTGTATTATTTACCCTGTAAATGTGAGATTAAAATCCTAGACATATGGGGTACGCCAATAGGACAATTAATGGATACGATTGGGGTATGTTTTAAATGCACTAATTGTGTACAAAATATGACAGGAAAACCTATGAAAGTTTTTTTTAATCTCTCCTCTATAGTATAATCAAAGTAAAGGATAGGTTATACACATAAATATGACATCCTTAAACACAGTATATACATTGTTTTGGTGTACTAAATGAATCAGAGGGAACTAAAGTTGAACAAAGACATACTAAAAAAGACCAAGAATCGTCTAATCCTCCAGTGTAAATAAAAAACAAAACTATGATGACCAAAAAAATGAGCCAACACGTATCTACGTGTGGCTGCATTGTACGTGTGTGAGAACGCCTATGTGCATTGCATATATCATATCAACATTTCAAATGGCCAAAGAGTGACACTCTTCTTTTAGGTGGTGTTTGGGGGGGGGGGGGGGCGTGACTGGTGGGTGGAGCATTACAAATAATTTTTTAGATTAATTCATGACGTATTGACACCTCTTTTTGCAAATTAAATGATTTACAGCAAGACCAGAGTATTTTATTTACACAGACTAATTTAGAAACACATGTATTTAAGAGTAACTACACATTTATGTGAGTTTTATTGCTGTGGAGCAATTTGATATTCACTAATCATTCTCATACCTGGGAACTCTCAGGGTTTGACCCAGAGACTCAAGGTTTTGACCCAAATCTCAGGGTCTCGGGCCAAATTCTCATGGTGCGAGAGGTCTGTGTCACCTACTATATGAATTTCCCCAATTAAATGTTTCCTTAGCCTCTAACCTGGTGCCATAAGTACCAGAAAGACAGTGGGAGATGTCCTGCTTGTCTTGTTTGTGTTCAGGCAGTGAGTTATCCAAATTGTAGCATGTTAAAGGTCCCTCGCACACTGACGGGAGCATCTCTGTGTATGAGCAAGCAGGCACATATCGCATAAAATCTACATTATGGGAAGCGTTAAGGGTTAATATTTCAAAGCTCTCAGGGTCAACTCATCTTGCAAGTTCCCAGGTATGCTCATTCTTATCTCCAGAAAAGAGGGACAAAAGGGTACAAAAAGAGGGACATAGGGATTTGGGTCTCAAAGAGGGACACTTGGGATATATCGCATTGCACAGAAAAAAGTGTATTTCTGACTGCAGGCACGTGTGTATTTGCGTGTATCTTTGAAAGCTTTCACAGTCATACAAGTTATTATAAACTGTTTGTTCCAGTTTATGTGCCTAGAACACCGACCACACATATATGCCCCATTCCCATTCTATAGCCAACAATGAGATAAGACTCGGTAAATAGCACTACACCAACAATCCACCGCACATAAGGTAACCCACTGCACAGCCTGTCTCACATGTGCCTAACCATGGTTACTATAGTGATCGACGAGTCCTCAGTTCCTCTCGCGTTGCTTGGTCTTCTCGTATCAGATCTCATCGAAATCTCGCGAGTTTTGGAGCTTGTCTGTGAGTGGAGCTTACTGTATAGGTTCCGGGTACTGGACTCGGGGAAACAGGCCGCGGCCTCCCCTACAAGGGATCCGACGGATAAGTGCGTTCCTGGTGAGTGTGCGGTGAAACGATTAGGGAGCACTGCTTCGGGGGAGAGGTGGGCAGCGTTGCACTGCCTTTTTGAGCAGGAGTGTGAAACATGGGACTGCTCAGTTGTAGCTGGACTCCAGATCCCATCATTATTATCCAGCCTTTGACTGATATAGGATGATGGGAGTTGTAGTATGGCAACAACAGCTAAATGATCTCGGATTATCCAGCTCCACTTTTTATGAATTGGATTTTAATAAACCTTCCTCACTCCACTTTAGAGAAGGCATCCTTCTATATTTCGAACGATAATTTACACCAGAATCGGGACAACCTGGGGTCCTCCCTACCTCTGACGTTTCTATGTCATGAGTGAGGGGGGTCTAATCCCTAGGTTTCATGTTTGAAGTCCTGGGTCTTTGTGTCAGCTTGCACCATGTATTGGTTTCAGTGCCCCTAATAGTAATGGCGCAACTGGTCTGCACAATACACTAATAATGTATTCTTTTGACCCAAGCAGCAGATTAATTGGAAAACTAGTATTTCCCCTCCTAGCTGTTGTTGGAGTAAACTATAATTATCATGAACCAGAGGTTGGCTGGCTGGGTATGATGTCAGTTGTGGTCCTACAATAGCTCCAAAGCCTCTAGAACCCTGTTCTACACTCGTTTTGGGGGATATAGCTATTGAGTTGTTATTGGGGAAGAGATCTGCTCTGGATTAGAGTGCTTGTAGAATAACACTAATATTTTAAAAATGAAGCTTCATATCCTTAAATTGAATGCAGGCATATAAATCTATGCTGATATTGTATAAATCTACTCTTCAAGTGTATAATAATTGAAACTATATAAGGCAGTGGAGTACTTACTGTACGACCAAACTTCATTTTCCTCTTATTCTGCGGTACCTTCTCTCTGTAGCAGAGGTAGCAACCTTTAACTGTTGGAGACTGCAGCTCCCATAATCCCAAATGATCCATCTGCTGATTGGGGATGATGAGAGCTGTAGACCCTAACAGCTGGGGAGTCAAAGGTTATAGGGATAGTAATGCCTCTTTAAAATACTTTAGCGGAGTCTTCTGCATATTAATAGTACATGTTGCTCTATGTCTAATGCCTTACTCATTTGTAGATTTGCAAAGTATATTAATGCTACAAATGAAGTGGATAAGAGACAGACAACATGTGGTTAGTTATTACATAATCTAGGGCAGTGGTTCTCAACCCGTGCCCTCAGTGGCTACTAACAGGCCAGGATTTGAGAATTTCCTTTTAAGAGCGCAGGTGAGTTAATCAATATTACTGAGCCTCTGATCAACACACTTGTATTCTAGCAGGGAAATTCCTAAGTCCTGGCCTGTTAGTGGCCACTGAGGGCACAGGTTGAAAACATCTGATCTAGAGATATATATTAGTGCTTTGGGTTGAAATGTAAAGGAGTCTTGTTGAAAAGATTACTGAAATGCGTTCTTGAAATCATGAATAATATTACCTTTCTGAGATGAATAACATAGCGTTACTAGTTGCAGTGAGAGTACAAATAAGTATACCCCTATAGCAAGACAATTTTGATGTGTATTAGAGTCCATCAATTGACAGTGCAGTATTATCACTGCCTGCTTAGAGTACCTATCTTAAAGAGAAACACTTGAAAATGATTTTGTTTGTCAAGTATTAAGTATTGCATAAGATTTATATTAAAAAAACAAGTTTTTAATTTTTACATATTGTGTGTTTGCAGAAATAAAATGTACAGATTACCTGTGTTTACAATAACATGGTTTATCAAAGTGTTTGTGCCTAATACAGCTGATGAATTCATTTGAATGCACCGTGTGGTGCAACTTTCTTTTTCCAGAATCGTTGCAGTTCTAAGTACACCATCCTCAGTAACTGATCTTGTACTTGCGTAGGTAGTGCTTTGAGAAGAAAGTCCTTAGCATAATTAATTCTCTATATCCTACATTAGGAATGGAAATACATTGTCACAAAAACTGAATGCTTTTGTATAAAAGTATATTAGATACGCTGTAATTGACACATCATAAATTTCCACCATAGTTTTTAACTGCTTGCTTAAAGAAACCTGTTTTATATAATGGATTGTGTCTGCTTATACCGGATCAAAAGCAGCAGTCCTGGTTTGATTGGGTTTTCCATGTAGTACCCCATTGTCCCTCACGTTCAGTCATTCAGTATGATGGGGGAAACAGATTTGTTTTCTGAGGTCTAAAATCTAGTCTTGTATAGCACGGCTGTCCAAATCCAGTGTTCAAGGGCCACCAACAGGCCAGGATGTAAGGATTTCCCTGATGAAGCACAGGTGAGTTAATCAGTGGCTCATTAATTTTGACTGGCCCACCTATGCTTAAAGGGATAGTAATGTTTCACAAAAACAGCAGCTCCAATTAGTCTTCATAGTATTTGAGCCATAGAGTGTTATTTCAATATTGTCAGAGTTGTAGTTGATTGATAAATTATCCCCTCTCTCCCCCTTTTACTTAGTGTAAGCCACCTCCCGTCAGATATGGAATCTGGTCTTACAACCAGACAGCTCACAGCAAGAGACAATCTTCTTACTATGAGAACAATGAAAACCCTGCCCCCCCTTCACAGTTTTTTCCCTTATGATAATTGAAGATTGTCGTTCTCTGCGATCCACCTGGACACCACCTTCGCTGCTCTGAGGTGAGCAGTGTTGTATCAGTAAAAGGGGTGGGAGCGGCATACTTTATCATTCAAGTACTCTGGAACTACAATACTGACTTTATTGAAATAACATTCTCCATGGCTCAAATACTATGAAGTTTAAATGGAGCTGCTTTTATTGTGAAACATTACTATCCATTTAATCAGGTAAACTCTGAAATTCTGGACTGTTCTTGGCTCTTGAGGACTGAACGTGGACAACCCTGTTGTATATAATCAGAGGGAGACGACATTTCAGCCTTTTCTAGGGCAACAATGTATTGTCTAGGATTATTTGTAAAAGGGCTGAGATGAGATAACTTTTCTGAATAGAAGTGGTAACAAATCACAATCAGTTAACTGACATTGGTGCTCATTTCCCAAAGCAAAAGGTTGAAACAACATTAAATAAAATGCTCTCAGAACAGGAGATCAATGTACAGATGCATTTAAAAAGCAAGTTTAGGGATGTAACATGAATAATTTGAACACTTGAATGTATAATTTGTAAATATGTTAGCTGTATGGATGAGGGTCAAAATGGAGCATTGAAAATAGTGTGGGCTTTAAAATGGTGCATTTCAAATGTCGCCATTTAAAATGTTGCCTTTGCAAAAAGTTACTCATCTGATTCACTATCAGTTAGGTTAGGGTTCTTGGGTTAGGGTAGTATGAGGGTTTCAGATGTTAACATTTGGAGGTGGTTTTATTTTCATTATTAAGCTTGGTTACTGTGCTTAGAGTAGAGTAGGGTAAAGTGATATCTTAAACAAGTGACATTTTTAATGCACCATTTTGATGCCCGTGACATTTTAAAAAAGCTGTTCCACAGCATTTTCATAGTAAAGCATGTTCCTGTCTACTCACTGTGGGAGCAGACTTGGTATGAGCCTGTGCAACATTAAGGCTGGGACAGGGTTAGAAAACTGACTCTTTCTCTCCCTTGGCTGCATGAGAGCTGGACACAGTCAGGCAGTTTGTTGTTCAAAGCCACAAACCTCCCTGATATTGTGCTCACCCCGTAGACTTGTTACCTGTTCCTAGTAATCTGGGGATTTGTGATCACACCCCATATGATTTGAACTGCAATACTTAAAAGGAAAGGTAACCTTTTATTTTAACTTTATATATTCTGCAAGAGCACAGCATGCAAATTCAAACTGCGTATACTTTATTAGTGTTTCATTTTCACTTTCTTTTTTTTTATGATGTTGAAATACGTATAGGATTAGCTTTTACATATTATGCACTTGCAGAATATGTACAATTATAATAAAGGGTTACTGTTCCTTTAACCCTTTGAGTGCCAGAGAGGTATCTAGTGCATTGCAGCGCAATGCATTAGACACCTTTCTGACACTCAAAGGGTTACAGTCATAGGAACAACAAAAGAGAACCAGAGGTCATTTTTCAGATACCATATAGCTCTTTTGATCTGCAGCGGCTCACAGTGCAGCTTCAGCATCATACATAGGTCTGCTCCCAGATAAGGGAAATGGGATTATTAAAAAAAATGTAACCTTTCTTTCTGTTTTCATAATCTTTTTAATCAGGATCCTGATTCCCAGGCAAAATGAGTTCCCTCATGGAGCGACTCCATGCCAAGTACAGCCAGAACCGGCCATGGCCTGAAACCATTAAGTTGGTTCGGCAAATCATGGTAAGTGTTGTGTATGTGGGGGAGATTGTTTACAAACTGTTGTAGTAGCATATCTTATGATTTCCACTATTTTAAGTGGTGACATCATTCAGATGCGCACACACATTTCAAAGGTTCTGAGCTCAGTTACAAGGCCATTATGGAAATGGTAAGAGAGATGCGATTCTGAAGCAAAAAAAACTTCACCATGGGAGAGAGAAAAAATAATCCTTAAATTCCCATTAATTTAATTGGGGCTTTTTACCCATTGTATTCTAGAGAGATCTTGAATGCATTACAAAGGGACTCTAACACCAAAGCCAAAGTTGTCCCTGTTAATTTTATTAAAAAAAAAAAAAAAAAAAGCATCCTACAACCTTCAGTGGCTTTCAGGGGGTCTCCATGCATCAGATGGAGACCTCTGTTGGAACCTCACATCCACCTCTTTCCTGGGAGATGAGTCGGCTATATTTTAGACTGCCTGTCTCCATTCTGTGGGGATGAAGCTGTGCTCTCTGGACCTACAGCTACTTCTAGGAGCAAATCCCTACAGAATTATAGGTCATACAGAATCCCCCCACGTGTTATGCAGGCAGGGACCCTGACAACCCATCAGACAGGTGAGATGGTAGCTCCTTTAGCCTTCAACATGTTTCCAGCAGAGAGCAACATATAGTACACATAGAAAACGTTTAAGAGGTTGCATGATGCTTATTTTCTTTAATACATGTAAAAGGCACACATTTGTCTTTTAGTTGGTGTCCCTTTAAAGGGATAGTAACGTTTCATAATAAAAGCAGCTCTAATTAATCAGCATAGTATTTGGACTTTGGAGAGTGTTATTTCAATTCTGTCAGAGTTGTAGTTCAAGAGTAATTCAATGACAAAGTATCCCCCTCCTGCCCCTTTTACTGATGTAACACTGTTCAGCCAGAGCAAGGGAGGTGCACAGGTAGATTGCAGAGAGGTACAATCTTCAATTAAGATGAGGGAAAAACCTGAAAAATTTGTCAAGGGGTTGGGGCAGGGGTTTCATTGTTCTCATAGGAAGAAGATTGTCCCCTTCTGTTATCTGTCTGGTCTATGGACTGGATTCCACATCTGAGAAGAGATGGCTTACACTAGGTAAAATGTGCGGGAGGGGAAACTTTGCTTGTGAATATCTCTCAAACCATAAAGGTTTGAGAGATAAGACTTGTATCGTTCTTCATGTTTTTTTAATGCCTACAAAATAAAATAAAGATAAAACGAAGTATTACTATCCCTTTAAGCCCTTGAGTTCCAGAGGGGTCCACATCACATTTCTTCAAAATGTATGGAGCACCCCTCTGCTCCCCAAGGAGTTAAATATGCATATTTCCACAGATAATATTGACTGTATAAAAGGCACATCTTTATTTTCAGATTCGGAAGCAAAGAATGAGAAGAAACTGACCACCAGACACACAATTCAGCTCTGAACTTGAATGAGACAATTATAATATTTCCATCATTAGAGGATCCATATTTATAAAGGCAAACTGAAGTTCTTCTGGGTTAAACCAACTGCACAATAGGGGGCAAATAAAATTTCTAAATTTCAATGCACTTCATTTGCTTTTTAACCCCTTAAAAGCTGTAGAGGTTTCCAGTGCATTGCGTCACAATGCATCTGGGACCTTTCTAGCATTTAGGGGCTAAAAACCCAATTTAAATTAACAGGGATGTTTATTTGTCCCCTGTGGTGAAGTTGGTTTACTCCAGAATAACATCAGTTTTTATAAATATGGGTCAAAGAAGTGTCCTAGTGGCCTCGCACATGGTAATGATAGGGTTGTGGAATCAGTGCTCCAACAGTTATACCGTATGAAGGTTTCATAAGAGTTCTTGTGTAGAACTGCAGGGATTCTGATGCAAACATTCAGTGCCCATTGGCCCCCAACTTTGGTGGAAAGTATATCTGTGGCAAACAGGCATCATTTTTTACTGGGTGTCAGGCCCATAATGTATTTTGCCTATAGCAGATACCTGTTTTATGGGTAGGGAGGTTAATCTCAAGCTTCATGTCCCAGCTCATGTAAGAACTGAAACTTCCAGTGGCTGTCTCATTCCTATTGGCTGCGCATATGGATGTGATATCAGTGCGATTAATAATTAATGAACTGCCACTCTAGAGATGTGCTTCAGGGAGGAAAAGCCCTTCAGAGGGACCTGTGCACTGATGGCTTCAAGTTATAATGTTGTTGTTACCAGACAGAAGTAGCAGTAATTGAATTGTATAAATAATTAAACTTTAAATATATTTGCTTCGAATTTCATGTTAAAATGCCCATAGACAAGACCACTGAAAGACATTCAACGGGAGTTGCATGAGCTGGGATGGGTGGCTGTGATTTCAGGAGCTCCTACCACCAAAGGAAGAGGGATGAATAGCAAGAATTCCTGTTACCATAGCAACACAAGAAGCTTGCTACACATATATTTGTATTCATGTGTATGAGGGATTTGAGGATAAAAATAAGTTAATGTACTTTTCCTCTTAGCATGCTACTGCACTCATCTCAGTGTTGTCCTAGGTGGCAGTACCCTTTTTAACTGGGTCAGAAGGAGACACCCTAAGAAATACTATGCAATTGCATTATGATTTTGGGAACCGTGGTTTAGATTACTACTTTTTCTGTATAGTGGCCCTAAATATTCCTTTCCTGTCCTGCAGGAGAAACGGGCTGGGATGATGTCGGGAACCCACCAGCACCTTGTCAGCTGTATAGAAACCCTACAGAAGGCTTTAAAAGGTGAGATGAGCATGAGTGTGACCGCATTACAATATTTTTTCGTAGAATCTTTTGCACAACATGGACATCAAACTGGACATTACTAGATATGTCTACGTTCATAGCAGTAGTTCTCGAATTGTGTTCCACAGAATCCCAGGTTCCCTGAAAACATGCAGGTTGTCCCACATGCAGATTTCTGTAGTGGCAGACAGAAGAAGACTGGGACAATGAGGCTGATGTACTAAAAAAAAAAAAAGTGGAGTAATTTAGGAGCAAACCAGGTACACCATAGGGAACAAATGTAAAAGTTCCATTAATTGAAATGTGGTGGTGTGCCTCTTCATTGCTGGAGAGTTCTCCAGCACATTTCAAAGATTAAGGCAGTTCTGGAAAATGTTTATTGCCCTCCCACCCCATGGTGCAGCCCATTGGCTACACTTTCTTAGTGCACCAGCCTTGTTTTTTGTGAGGTTCTGTAACTACTAATGGTCATGTGGTAGGTTATGGTAATGATTACCTGGAATTTTAGCCTAATAAGCTAGACATTTTACTAATTATAAAACTAGCATTCTCGTACATTTGATACTGACACCATATTAAATCCTTGGCTGCTAGGGATTTCTTGTTGGTTGTTGGGTTCCACCACTGTTCTGTAGCATCTATGTTGGTAATAGGTGTTACTTGTGAGACATCTAGTGATGGAATGTGTGCAGCTCAGTACAGGTTCTGTCTCTATTTTTAGTGTCTTCACTCTCTGCCATGATTGACCGCCTAGAATCCGTAGCGAGACAGAACGGGTGAGTATGTGTAATGACCTTAAAGGGGTGTCTTCTTTCAGTAGAAAAATAAGCAGGGCCACCCTGCATGAAGTCATTTTTGCATTGATTTTTTTTTTTTTTTTTTTTTTTTAAATTTTATATATTATATAATATAAGAGATTAAGAGGAGCTCGTACCTCTAATTAACAGATGTTCCCTTAATGTAGGTGCTGACACTTCTCATGGCGCCTCATATATAATTTTTTTTTTTTTTTTTTTTCTCTGGCTTCCTTAGCTCCAAAGCAGTAGCCTCTTTCATACCTAGATGTCCTATCCATAGGACATGACTGCTGTTTGCCAAAGTCATTGACTTTAACGCTTTGCACACTTTAGCTGCCAGCTTCTTGTGCAAGGAACTTCCATTGAAAAGTAAACTGTAAGTTCCTGAGGTCCTGCTTCAGTTGATTCTGCTCTGCAATACTGGGCAGGAGATCTAGAATGAGGAACACAGAGGTGTGAACAAATATTGCAGATCAGAGGGTTTTTGTGGATATAAATTGCAGCTGGACCCCATACAGTAAGGAACATCTTGTGTACTTTGCAATGGAAGTTTCTTGCAACTGGAACTTAGAGATCTCACTAGCTAGAAAAAGAAAAGCAGCTGAAGTAGGTATTGATCAGGCATCTGTTGCAAGCTGTAGGCATGTCCGGCTCCACGGACATGACGTTTAGGAGTGAAGAATGCTTCAGCTTTGGAACCAAGAAATCCAGGAGAAAATCAGAGGCTAAATGAGATGTCAGAACATAAAATGTAAAGATGGATTTATAATTTAGAGTTGGCTACAGATTTTAATGCTCTGTATAAGTAGTTGTTTTTGCACAGTGAAGGGCAAAGGGCAGAAATATTTTCTCAACACTAGTTAGATGAATGTTTGCATAAGTCTGATGGTCTCTTTTCCTCTTCTCTCTCTGACGACCCAGCCTATCACACCACTTGAGTCCGAGTGGTAAGGAGTGTTACATCACTACAGACACATTCTACATAGAAGTTATCATGGATCAAGAAGGGCAGTTGATCGATGTCAAGGTTGTTCATCACAGAGAAAACCCAGTGGTATGTGTCAGTGGCAAACCAGTGTATCTTCAGAGGGCAGTTCGGCAGTTAAAACTATTTAGGGTCAAGTGAGACTGTGGTTCACATGTCATTTGATGTCAGATGATCTGACCTACATCTACCAGTTAACCTTTTAAAAGTGAACTATACCTTTAGAGATAAGTAGCTCTTAGGGCTCTATTTTCAGAAGAAAACTGGGGTAATGCACAAACCAATTGCACCACAGGTTACACATGCAAATTCTTATTGATATAAATGGGGAGTTGAACCCCTTAAATGCTAGGCGAGTATCCAGCACATTGCAATGAACTGGAGATCTCTCCTAAAATCCAGTGGTTTAAAAAATCCCTATTTGCAGCAATGGGAATCTTTATTTTTGAATTGGAGTTGATTTACTGCAGATAGAATCCAGTTTTCTATTGACCATAGGGGTCCTATTTTAGCAGACTTGAAGAGCCCAGTGCTGCCCCTGTGTGCCACTAGGGTTATCTGAAAACACTCAGTCATAGGGGGCTATGCACTAAGGTGTGATAAAAAGGTGGTGATAAAGTGGAGATAATTTTTCCAGTGATATAAATTCTTTAGTTCCAATGTTTGTCTATAGAACTTATACACTAAGATATAAGCTTTTAAAGTTTTTCCGGATGACATCACTTGTTGCCTTGCCGCGGTACAGCTCAGTACCAAACAGCTGTCAATCACCTCCTCTCCTCCTCCCCTGTTGTGTGAATCGTTCCCTCCTCCTCAGACGCCCAAATCTTGCCAATGCTTCTGAGAAGGAGGAGGAGAGAAGGTGATTGAAAGCTGTTCAGTACTGACCTGTACCGCGGCAAGGCAACCAGTGACGTTACCCAGTAAAACTTTAAAAGCTTATATCTCTGTGAAATAAAAAAAAATAGATAAATAAATAAAAAGATTGAAGCTGTATTGGGGACACACATTGAAATACTGATAACTTTATAGGAGGTGGGAGTTCCACTTTAAATGTTAAAATAATGTGCATGAGTGTTTAACCTCTCATTCAATGTGCATCCAGCCTTCATTCTAAATAAGCCTGAAGAAGAGACCTAAAATGTCTTGAAAGCTTGCACCCTAGAGCCAGTCAACCAATAAAGTATAATTTGTACTCTACCTGTCTCCTGCTTTGGAGTTAGAGAGAGACACTGAGCCCTGCTTAAAGGGATAGTAATGTTTCAGATTACACATGGCTTAGAACGTTGAGCATGTGTAATAGTAGTGCCCTGCGATGTTCATATGCTGCAAAACTTGCTAGTTACAGTGTAATATAATGTTAAAGATGATTCCTACCACTCCTTTTCATGCCTTAAAGGGATAGTAATGTTTCACAATAAAAGCAGCTCTAATTAATCTTCATATTATTTGGTCCATGGAGAGTGTTATTTTAGTTCTGTCAGAGTTGTAGTTCAAGAGTAATTGAATGATAAAGTATCCCCCTCCCGCCCCTTTTACTGATGTAACACTGCTCAGCCAGATCAGAAGGGGGAGTTGCCCAGGTAGACTGCAGAGAGGGACAATCTTCAATTAAGATGAGGGAAAAAGCTGAAAAAACTGTCAAAGGGGCAGGGTTTTCATCATTCTCACAGTAGGAAGATTATCCCATGCTGTTATCTATCTGGTCAAGCAACCAGATTCCACATCTGAGCTGAGCAGTGTTACACTAGGTAAAAGGGGAGGGAGGGGGAAACTTTATCATTCAATTACTCTTGAAATACAACTCACAGTAATGAAATAACACTCTCTATGTCTCAAATACTATGAAGATTAATAGGAGCTGCTGTTTTTGTGAAACATTACTATCACTTTAATGATTTTTGTCCCAGATTCGACTGCGGGTCACAACGAGGGACAGTCTTCACACACTATTAGGAAAAACCTGCCCTCCTTTGTCAAGGAGGGTGGTTTTTTCCTTATAATGACCAAAGGAGGATTGTCACTTGTTGTGATCTGGCCGGACTGCAGAACTGAGGGGAGGCAGCTTCACGTCAGGGAAAGGGGCGGGATGGACCATTTTTAACATTATATGCTGCAAAACTTGCTAGTTATTGTGTAATATAAACATTGTGGAGCACTACTATTACACAGGCTCAACGTTCTGAACTATGTGCAGTTTTAAAAATTACCATCCCTTTAATCCCTAACCTGCTGGGGCTGCCTGCCTTCAGTTGTGTTTTTTCTTTTTAAGGAGGTAACATGGCTGGTCTCTATGCAACCATGATTTGATTTTTTTTTTTTTTCTTCTTATTGGATTCTATAGGAGGAGGACTAGAGGGAGACTTCAGCTGTTCCTCTTTTCTGTCCTCTCTCCTGTGTTTGATAGCTTCATTGCTCCTGGCCAAGAGTACCTTTCTGGCAGGAGTGGATGCAGGATTTACCTATCACCTTCTCAATTAAGAGATGGATTCGCCGACAGTGTTGATAAATGAAGACCAGGGCTGTTTGGTCCCTATCTTTATGTACTTTGCCATCATCTGTGTTCTTATATACAGTAACTCTTCGTAATATACAAATCCACAATCTTAGATCCCCTAGAAATGTTATATAGCGAACAGATGGTTCCATGTTAGTCATAGAGAAAGCAGGAGACTGGTAGGCTAAAAGTGATACCTTTTATTGGCTAACTCAGTAGCTTTAGGATGCAAGAACTCAAGAGAAGTTAGGTCTCTTCTTCAGGCATATTTAGAATGAAAGCTGAATATAAAATCCATGGCAGGTTATACATTAGATGATTCGCAGGAGAATTTGCCATTGATGTAATTTTTCGTGGGAATGTGGTATGGAGTGTGCACATGTTCCACATGTCTATTTTTTAGACAGGTAGTTCTATTGCATTTTTAAGGGGCTCTTAACCAACAGTTGTTTCAGGTTTGGGGCTGTTTGTAGGAGAGTACTGGAGGTTTTTTGAATACTTATTTTTAATCTTCCATCAGTATGTAGTATTGTTTTGAGCTTTTTTTGAGATCTTAAACAGTACTTCAAGCTGGGCATTTTAGATGACTACTGATGGCACTGTTCTCTTCATGCGGTTGTTTGTATTCCAGATTTCTATTTGTTACACTTAGTTCTCTGAATTTGGATGTCCATGACTTTGGCATTATATCCATGACTGATAAAATCTCTCCTGAGATGTTTAACATGTTGATCTCTGTCAGAAGTCTTGGAGCATATGTGGTTACCTTAAGGCCTGGCTGTGAACAATAGAGATTTTTGTGTATCTGGGATGGAAACTGTAGGCATGTCTGTTGGTTTGGTGTACAAAGATATCTGAATGAAGTTGTTCTTAATATTGATTGTGGGGACTAACCAAATCTATACTCCACTTGCTGATAACTGAGTAGACATCTTCTTTGCCCGACGGAGAATCATTTCATACCTCATGACCTGATGTACTAAGCCCGCTAAGCGGGTGCTGCTGCTGTGCTGTTTCTTTTCGCGCTCCGCAGAACGGAAGACATTGCTGTACTCCATGTTAGAGGGTGATCTAGATACCCGAAGGGAACTGGACCCCACATAATTGCTAGATCTTGCTGGGAACCTCAATAAAATATCTCATGTGCAACCTCTACGCACGCCGCTCCCTACTCCCTCTCCTCTGATTACTAGAATAGTCTCACTGCAACTACCAATACCGGAGGAGTTTGTAACCCTTCTAGGGGAACTTCGCAATGCTGTCCGGGAGGAGTTTCCTAGTCTGTGCTCTGATGTTGAACACATGAATTGTTGCTCGCTGTTGGAGGATCGATTGGTGGCGACTACGGTCGAATGGAGAGAGTGTCTAATTACACCACTATCCAGTGAAACAGATCCGGTGACCCATCCGGTGTTTTTCTCTGATACACATGGAGTTGAGGTTCTGAGAGACATCCTTTATGACCAGGATTCTTTTGGCCAGTTAACTGAGAAGCTACTGACTGACCTGGGACCAGTGGTGGGTCCTGTTGCCGCTGTAGTTGTTCAGGCCACTTTGCTTTCTTTTTTTGTAAGATTTGGTCTATGTCTGGGAAGCCTTACCTTGGGATCCAGGAATCAGAGACGCTTCCCCGGTGATGCCTTCTACAAGATCCCGCTTTCTGCAATCCATGTTTTAGAATTATGGTTGGTCACAGCGGTATTACCCATGGCTCAAATGACTGTGCTCGTTATGTCTCCCTGTTTGTAAAGGACACTATACTGGACCGGTTGTCTTTTCGATGCTCACTGGGGCAGTCTCCCTAGGGCCCGGGGGGACCGTCACTGGTTGGTTACTGCCCTATGTTTTATGGCAGCTGTTATACAGGATTGGGTGATTGATTTGTTTTGGGGAGCATTGTTATTAATAGTATTATCTGGGCTTAAAATATGAAGTCCTTTGGTACTAGCCAGACCTGAAAAGTTACTCACCACTGCAAGCCATAACATAACCACAGGGCTGAATTTCTACTCGCCAGGGCTAAATTTTCACTCTCCATTGGCTAGTGGCGAGTGGAAATTTTGAGCCCTGGTATTATGTTTTATGTTTTGGGGAACTGAGAGAGTTGTATCTCTAGGTATACCAGAAGTAATGCAGGTTAATTTAGTAGCTGTGTTGTATACAATTGCTGTTATATTGCAATACTTCATTCCTCTTACTGTAATTGCTGCCATGGGGAGATCTAGGGGTGCAAAATACCTGGAATGTTAATGTGTCTATCCTTTGGCTCCTGACTTAGTGCCCATAAGGGAATGCACTCCCTCCTGAAGGTCCCTTGAATTCTTAAGGCTATTTATTGTATATCCGAGATTCCTTTATTCATGTACGTTCTACTGTTATAATATTTCCATTGGGACCCTGTGTATATTTCTACAACTCAGAGTTCAGGTCCATTGTCTGTTCCAGTTCTACTCCTGATTCCCCCTCCCCATGTCCTCTTGGAGGTACACAGGCAGTCCCGACAAAATGTCAGGTATCTTCCCCTGTTATCCTGCCTTTATACTAGCTTTACCAAGCTTATGTTGAATTCAGCTATAGCTCACTTTGAAGACTTTATGTAGTTAACTTACAGATGTTGCTACTATTATACTGTAACTGTTATGAATATTTTGAAGATTATGCTTTCTTTTCTTCTGTAACCCACTGTATTGTGTATGGTATAGTTTACTTTATGTAAGTGCTGCTTTATATCTTTTCTAACTGCTTTTCTATTTTGTCATGCTGCTTTATTTTATTCGATAAAGCTTTTTTTTGGGGGGGAAATATTGATTGTGGGATGTGTGTGTGTGTGAATGGCTGAGTTTTGAGGTTAATGGTGGGATGAATAGCATTGTAAAAGTTCCTCTTCTCTGGCAGTCCAAATTATTAGGATATCATCTATGTAGCGGAGATAGACCAGTGACTTTATTTGGCACTTGGACAAAAACCACTCCTCAATTTTGTCATGAGTAGGTTGGCATATTGTGGTATCTTTTGCATTCTCATGGTATTTCCTGTCTTTCTTGTGTATAGTTCTTGCCCAAATGTGAAATAATTATGCATTAATATAAAATGTATTAGCGGAGTTGCTCTTGGAATGCTTTGCAGGCTGCAATCCCAAGAAATGTGGAACCTGTGTATACAAATGTGTACCGCAGATAAGATACCCATACCACAGTCCCGCCAAAACCACAACATCGATAGCTTCCTCATCATGTGTGTGAAATGTCCCACCACAGGATTATATATGTAGGCGAAACAGGACAGATGCTAAGGAAATGGATATAGTCTTATAGGTCCAGTATGAGCAATAAAAGAGACAACCCAGTTGGTCAACATATTTGCAAAACTGGTCACAGCATTAAAGATCTCAGGGTGACGGTACTGATGGAAAGCTTTCAGACACAGAGACAGATTTTGGAGTATATATTGGTGGCCTGTACCGTGATAAGGAATTTGTCACATTATTCCACACAACAAGCATCTTTTGGGCCATTTGGGTGCTAGAGAGGTATCCAATGCACTGTGTTGAATACCTCTCTGGCACTTAAAGGGCTAATCTTTTTATTCGATAAGGCATTGTTTCCACACTTCCTTATTTGTAGGAATATTAATATGTTATTCCCTACCCTCTCCAGCCATTTTAAAGGGATAGTAATCAGTAATATGGAAAATATATTGCAGCGTTTATCCTGCTGAGTAAAACATAAGTATTCCTATTGCTTGAGAGATGTTTTACCCAAATATTATTGCTGCTCAAACCTTCATAATTTTTTTTTTATTTTTTTATTGTGCAGTACTTCCATGGCCTGAAATTTTATGATGGCGCTGCTGCAGTCAATGGACAGCTATGGTCACTTGAACATAAACCTCCATATGACTGTGTAGCAACAGTACCGCTGTAAACTTTCAGTCTATGGTTCTACATCCCCAAAAATGTAAATTAGAGCTGCACTAACATTTGAATAAAACGTCTTTCAGAAGTGGTAGTATCCTTGTTTACTTGGTAATATAAATGTTGCAATGTATATTTTATTCAATATTAAGCATTACCAAGGGATAGTAATGTTTCACAAGAAAGCAGCTCCAATTAATCTTCATAATATTTGGGCCAAGGAGAGAGTTATCTCAGTACTGTCATAGTTGTAGTTCAAGAGTAATTGAATGATAAAGTATCCCCTTCCCGCACCTTTTACCTAGTGTAAGCCACCTCCCCTCAGATGTGGAATCTGGTCTCTTAACCGGACAGGTCATAGCAAGGGACAATCTTCTTACTGTGAGCATAAGGAAAACTCTGCCCCCTGACAGGTTTTTCCTGTATGCCCACTGAAGATTGTCCCTCTCTGTGATCCATCCGGACAGTCTTGCTGCTCTGAGGTGAGCAGTGTTACATCAGTAAAAGGGGCGGGAGGGGGATACATTATCATTCAATTACTCTTGAACTGCAGCTCTCACAGTATTGAAATAACACTTTCCATGGCCCAAATACTATGAAGATTAATTGGAGGTGCTTTTTTTGTGAAACATTACTATCCCTTCAATTAGGATTAACCTTCAAGCTTCCAGGGTTACTAGAATCTTCCCAAATAAATAACTTTTTAATTTATTTTCCTGCAGAGCTGTCCGGAACTGGTGGAGCAGTTAAGGTTTGTTAATCTCTGTTATGACTCACTTTGTCTTCACGATTTACAGTATGTTCAGTAAGCTAAAGAGGACCAATTCTGGAGTAAACCAATGGAATACAGGGCACAAATGAAAATTCACATTGATTTAAAAGACCTGTTTAAATCAGAATTTTTTTTTTGTTCTTCCCTAGGGTCAGTTGGCTTACTTACAGAATTACATCTCTTTAGCTTATTAAAGTGGAACTATCACCCCAAATAAAGCACCAATAATTAGTCATATGGCGATAAGCTTAGGAATAGTACTATTATCCAGCATAAGTCCAGCGATGTTAAGAAATCCTGCTGCCAGGCTTCTTGCTTTAGCGGTATCTGCTCACATGCGCTGTCAGTCCCTTCCTGTTACCTTAAGGTACAATACACCACCTAGAGGAGAGCGTCCTGCATGCAGATGTCTCTAAGCCAAGATGTCTGTGTTGATGCCTGGTCATCAGTCTTAGGTGAAGTAGGATTTCTTAACCCCTTAACGACCGGCCCATCGGCATGGTCAGTTAAGGACCACATAGCTTTTTTTTTTTGCTCCTTCCGCTTCCGGACTTCCCGAATGGCATGCAGCCACGGGGGGAGCCCGAAATTCCGTGACGATCATAGTACGTCATGGGTCGTTCATACAGTTCGACCCTTGACGTACTATGTCCGTCAAGGGTCGTTAAGGGGTTAATAACAATGTACTTATACAGGATACTAGTACTATTTTTAAGCTTACTGCTATATGACTAATTATTGTGGGTGGCTTTATTTGGGGTGGTAGTTTCGCTTTAACTGTGACCCTACAACAGCAAGTGTCTCTTCCCAGACACATTCTGAGAGAGAAGGGGTAAGAGGCACACTTGATTAAGGGATTCATTATAATGGCAGGTTTTTGGTAAAACTTTGTCAGGTGGTCAAGGGTGTCAGGTGAATTTTTGTAACTACTAATGTGTTATATGTGACTAGTATGTATTTATTGTATGTGCTCAAATGATCATATATTCTTAAGTGCGTGGGAGTTGTTTCATCAATCAAATGACTGAAATTGCAAGGACATTGGAGACACTGCTTCTATATTAGTCATTCACCAGTGATCATGCCACTCGCTCATTTATCAGTGAGCAATTCACAGCTAGATCCATGAATTCTATCAACTGGAGTCATACTATAAGATCTCACAGAAATATATGGGAAGGAAACCTTCATGTGTGCATGAATTAAATGGCTGCATCTACCCAATTTTTCTTGCATATGTAAGGCAGGGAAATATGATTGGTCATTACTAAAAAATACCCAATATCTTTTCGTGATTGAGGCAAAGAACAGCATATCTAATACACTGCTCTTCAAGCAGCTTGATGAAACCTGGTCATGCTGTCCGTGTGGCAGAGTAACCAAACCTGTTGGTTGTTGCCTTTTTAGCCCTGATGAATGCAGGAGTTGCTTGATGCATTCACATTCATCTGTATCTGTCCTTTACCACATACAGAGATTGAAAAGTCAGTGGGTTCTGTTTAAAGGAAGGTCATAGTATGTTTCGGCAATTTGTGGTTTTCCCATTGTTGTAAGACTACAACTTACATTATCCACGACTGGTGAGTAGCTGGCTTGAGAAAATGAAAGTTGAAATCTGATAACAGTTGGAGAGCCACACTTTGCCCACCTTTAGTTTGAAAGGCAAGGAGACACTGAGAGAAATGGGTGGAGGACTTCAAGGGAAGAACTAGTGTAATGGAAGTTGGCTCCAAACAGACACAGAGAAAAGGCAATGATTGGGCGGGGGGAGACCATTGTGGGGGCTGATTTAGGAAGATAGTGAAGGAGGTCAGACAGTGGTAGGGGGATCGAGAGGGCAAAGACCTCAACCCCAAGGAAGTAGGCACGGTGAACACTGTTGGGGCAGGACAGAGACCGTTATTGGGCTTACAGACATTAATATTTAAAGATGAGGGGCAATAAGGGAGATGATGAAGATGCAGTGAGAGATAAACAGTGGTGTAGATTTGGGGAGAGAAACTGGGAGAGAAACATACAAAGGGGGACACAGCATGGAAGGTGAAACAACAATGATAGGGCAGGTCAGACATTGAGGTCCTTTAGATAGAGATGGGTGAATCTAAGGGAACTGGCAGAGGTAGCTAAGAAGAGGTAAATAAACAGACCTTCATTTGAAATTATCTTTTATGGAGTGCATGGGGGGGCAGCCACAGGCTAAATCAAGATGTGTGGTGTAAGCCCCATCAGCATAATAAGGTGTTGAATCCAATGAATATTATACCATGATGGTTTGATGGCAGTCTCTGCATTCTGATTGGATGGCTGTTCATTCATCTTTACTTTATCAGCAATTAATGCTTCCCCCTTTCATTTCATTCCCCCATTAAATCAAGTGATGGACTGTTCACTAATAGGTTCACTTTGCTTTGTACGTTATGTGCATCTTTGCTCAGTCTGCATTCTTCATTGCCTTTTTCATGTACTTTGCTATATCTAAATGTTGTTATGGAGGTTTCCAGCTCAACTACTTTCTCCCTCACCCCGCAATCATTTTTATATAAAGGTGGAACTGCCATTTTAAGAAAAGATCAGTTTGTTTTAAATCTTCCTATATGTTGTACTAACTTTTTATTCTGTAAAAAAAAAAAAAAAAAATGATTTGTATATAATCTGTTTTGATGGAACTTAATACTACTCCCCCCCCCCATCCCCCGCACTGCTTGCTAAGTTCAAGGCCAAGATTACCTCACATTGCACAGTTAGAAATCCTCCCAGTCTGTGGGCTCTACACAGTATATAGAAATATTGGCCCAGCACATGAACTAATTAGCATGAAGTGCCACCCCAAAATGTATTTCTCAAACTATTTCTATTACAAATGAATGACTAGCCGAACATATAGGCAGTTTTTAATTTTCTTTAAAAATTATCTAAATATATCTTAGAGTAACTGTTTCACTGGAACGTCTTTCTACATTTCCAGATGACTCATACTCCATAATACATAGACCAAAGCAATGATGGAGATAGTAAGACAATGTGCTATGTTCAGTGTAGGACAGTGTCAGTGGTGGAGAATATAGGCCCATGTTTCCATAATACTGTTCTTGTATAGTAAATGCTTGGTTTGTATGATTTGATAAGTACGTTAGTTGTTCTCTGCCTCATAGAATGTTAAAGGAATAGTAATGTTTCACAAAAACGGCAGCTGCAATTAATCTTCATGGTGTTGGGGCCATGGAGAGTGTAATTTCAATACTGTCAGAGTTGTAGTTCAAGAGTAATTGAATGATAAAGTATCCCATCACCTCCCCTCAGATGGGGAATGTGGTCCTGGGACCGGACAGCTCACAGCAAGGGACAGTCCTCTTACTGTGAGCATAAGGTTTTTCCTTATACTCACTGAAAATTGTCCCTCTTTGCGACCCATACAGACAGTCTTGCTGCTCTGAGGTGAGCAGTGTTACATCGGTAAAAGGGGCGGAGAGGGATATTTTATCATTGAATTACTCTTGAACTACAACTCTGACAATATTGAAATACTATCCCTTTAAGTTTAGATTGCCTGAATTTGGTCAAGTCTTTGGATGAATCATTGGCAGTCTGGTCATTCCCCAGATCAGTTACAAGCCAAGTTGCCTGGTGTATGGGCAACTTTATAAGAAAGATTCCTGTGACTCAGACAATAGAAGTGTGATTTGACTTTGTTTG
Source organism: Rhinophrynus dorsalis (assembly GCA_037306005.1). Taxonomy (NCBI): domain Eukaryota; kingdom Metazoa; phylum Chordata; class Amphibia; order Anura; family Rhinophrynidae; genus Rhinophrynus; species Rhinophrynus dorsalis. The sequence goes on along the minus strand of CM074727.1, from coordinate 111,685,861 downwards.
TCCTGTTTCTTTATTGCATTCACAGGGAGAAGAACTTTGATGATTTCTCACAGCACCTGAAGGGTCTGGTGAATCTGTACAAGGTGCCAGGGGATAAGTGAGTGAGGCATGGCTGGGAGGGATTGGGTTCATATGGTGTCTGTCTGTGTGTGCATGCGTGTGTGTGTGTGTGTATATGTATATATATATATATAGATGTGTGTGTAATAAATAAATAAATAAATAAATATATACTAGTTGAAGAGCCTGTTACACGGGCCACAGTGCCACTGGCAGCCAGTGGCGGTGCAGTCATGCTTAGTAGAGACTGCCCACACCCTGCTGATACAGACACTCCTTCAGATCGCCCCGCTTTGTATCAGCCTCGTCACTGGCAGTCTCTACTGCGCATGAGTGTGACGTTACACACGTTTTAGCAAATTATTATATAGGGAACAAATTAAAATCCCCTTTGATTTAAATGGTGTGTTTTAACCCGTTGAATGCTAGAAGCATAGTAGTGTATTGGAGACATCTCTAGCATTTAAGGGGTTAAAAGCAGGGATTTTTATTTGTTCCCTATGCTACAATTTCCTTGCCCCAGAATTTCTTCTATTTTTGCCTATTATATACATTTGGCCCCTTGTATCTCACTGTTTGCCTGATCTAACCTATGGATTCCATCTGATCATTTCCCTGTAATGTTTTGTCTCTACAGCAAACTGGAGACCAAAATGTACCTGGCGCTTCAGTCTCTGGAGCTGGACCTGACAAAGATGGCAGCCATGTACTGGTAAGCTGGGGTGTACAAGCTGATTTGGAGCCTTTGTTCTTTAAATGGACTTCTCACCTTAACCCTCTTAGTGTCAACCACGCTGGAGTCACGGGCTTGGCCATCTGTAAACATTTGTTCACACCAGGCTAGGGGTAGAAAGGCAAGTGGCTCCTCTTTTGTTGCACTGGGATATCTACTTTCTAGAAATACGTAATGTTATTTAGTTATTCAGCTGTTTTATGGTAGTTTTAACATGTAAACACTGGAATGTGCATTTTAGTTCATAACATTTAAAATACCATTTTGCGCTCCTGATAATTAGGGGTCTAAGCAGGCCATGCATGTAGGTAAAACTATACATATTTGTTTGTTTGTTTTTTTTTGTACTTTGAGTAGTCAGGGCTTTTTCAGATAATCAAAACTTTCACAATCAACATAAATGTTTTGGATATATAGTGTATGTGTGATTTTCAAACTTTGCAATGCGGTGCATACCCCTCTGGCACTGAAAGGGTTAAAGGGACAGTAATGTCCCATAAAAAAATGCTTTGAGTTTTGTATTGGTTAAAAAAATAAACAATATGACACAAATCCCATCTCTCAAACTATGGTTTGAGAGAGATCCTCCGCTAAAGTTCCTCATCTCCTGATGTCAGCTGTAAAGCTGACAGAAGGCGATCCGTGTTGGACAACACAAGGAGGCTCTTCAGCAGAGCCAAAGTAGTGTGATTTAAAAAGAAGTTCTTCTTTGAAACGGTGTAAAAATTGTGTTTGGAAACCAGGCACATTTTGTAGACCGTTACAAAGAAGTATTTCTTTTTAAATCGTGCTATTGCAGCTCTGCTGAAGAGCCGCTTGTCGGTCCCCGGACCAGGAACTCCTGTCAGCTTACAGCTAACGTCAGGAGAAGGGGAGGGAGGGGGAACTTTAACGGAGGATATCTCTTAAACCATAGCGGTTTGAGAGATAGGATTTGTGTCATATCGTTAATTTATTTAACCTCTACAAAACTCTAAGCATTTTTTATGGTACATTACTGTCTGTAATTATGATAACGTAGCTTGTCACACGATGCAAAATTTACTTCCATGTGAGGCACCATGCAAAAGCTCAGTTGTTTCTGAAAAATAATTGTATGCAGTTTTCCTTATGTAACTAGAAAGTTACCTATGGGAACCATACCTAACAGATGGATAGTAAAAATGCTGAAAATGTGCCTAGCCTGCAGGGTCTAAGAAAAGTCCCTGGCACTCAAAGGGGTTTAAGATAAATAAAGTTAATTTTAAAGATAATTAAAACTGCCTATTTATTTTACCAGTCACTTATTTAGTATATGTTTTAATATATATATATCTGTTGGTGGCATTTTACGCTAAGAAAACGTGTTAGAGGCTCTGTTTACGAACAAAAGCAATGTTGCTTGTTCTATGGCCAGTCACCACTCAAGAGCATAACATTTTATTTTACCTCTCTAGTTCCATTACAGAGGAGACATTTCCATGTAAGTATTAGACTAGTGATATCTAAAATGACAGTCCATTTAAAAATGGCAAGTTTCCTCTACGCTAGAAATACTAGATAACTCCAGACGTACGTTGTGGCCTTGTTTGGGCCTCATAGTTGAGGTGCAGCTGGTTTCCCTAGGCGCTGCGAGCAAGGGGCCCATGTCTGGATTACCCATCACTCTTAGGGAGAACCCTTAAGAGGATTTCTAAAATACAGTTGGAAATGTGAGAGGCTCTGAGGATAAATGAAAACATAATGGCTTGTTCTGCGGCCAGTCACTGCTCAGAAGCATCATATTTTAGCTATCTAGTGCCAATACAGAGGGCTAATTTCCATTTACATATCCAACTAAACCCGACCAAAAGGGCAGTTTGTTTCTAAAATGATATGCAAGTCTCCTCTGCATGGGAAATACTAGATAACCCCAGACGTACTTTTCAACCTTGTTTGGGCCTCGTCAATGAGGTGCAACTTGTTTCCCCAGGCACTGAAAGTAAGGGTCCACATCTGAGTTTCCCTGTAGGGAGATACTCTAACAGTTTTTCAAAAAACAAGCAAAGGTATATGAAAGCTTCCGAGGATCTACAAAAGCAGTGTTGCTTGTTCTACGGCATCAGAGCCTCTCACGTTTTGGTATGTATTTTTAATACTCTTTGGGGTCTTCATAAAAGTGAAGGGTAATCCAGACATGGACACCTTGCTCTCAGTACTTGGGTGATCCAGCTGCAACTCACCAACAAGGCCTATCAAGGCCGAAATGTACGTTTGGGGTTGTCCTGCGTTCTTGGGCAGGTGGGACTGTAATGACACTAGAGTGCTGAAACAGGATGCTCCTGATCAGTGTAGAGCTAGCCAGTTGTGCTTCAGACCCTCTCATAGTTTGATAGGCATTTTATTCTTATTAGATTCTGTGCTGGGCTAATAGAACCTCACACTGTGCTATGAATCAATCTAGACAGAGCCCACACACTCAGGATATTTTTAATAACACAGTGCATGTTGAGTTTTACTTCAGACATCTAATTAGCATATTGTGCTGTTAATTTGCATAAAGTGCCACACTGTTTCACCAACATATAAAAGTTCATTTCTCAAACTATTTTACAGAAAAATAGCTAATACAACATACAGGCAGATTTTAATTCAGTGTTGAGTATAATAGACTTGTCTTGAAGTGACAAATTTGCTTTAACATCTTAACACCATGGGGCATTTATATTTATACATTTTTTTGCAGATTGGATTCAGCAGCGGGGACCCCTGAATTCCATAACGTGTCACGGCATTGGTCCTTAAGAGGTTAAAGGGATAGTAATACTTTAAAATTACTAATCACAATAATGTAGGAGTGTAAAAAAAAAAAATTAAAAAAAAAATTATTTGCTCCCAGTGATCTCTCAAACTTTTATGGTTTGAGAGATATTCACTCACAAAGTTCCTCCCTCCCTCCCCCTTTCCCTGAAGTCAGTGTTGTAGCTGACTGCAGAGGAAGCCTGTCCTACGATCATCCGGCGGCTCTGCAGCAGAGCTGCAATCGCATAAATAAAAAAGAAATAATTCACTTAAAAGGTCTTCTATGTGTGCTTGGTTTGCTTGGGAACTTTGCGAGTGAATATCTCTCAAACCGTAAAGGATTGAGAGATATCACTGGGGGCAAATAATTTCTTTTTTTTACTCCTACAGTATTGGGATTAGTAATTTTAAAGTATTACTATCCCTTTAAATTAGAGTAAAGACAATAGGGTTAAGAGTCCTTATCAAAAAAGACATGATAAACCTCTTTTGGGGAGCAGTTAGTGAAGGTTAGTTTGAATGATCTTGTGTTCGCGGTCTCTTTCAGGCAAGCCACCAATGCCAGTGTGCTGGAAAAGATCCTACAGGGCACAGTTGGGTACTTGACCCCAAGGAGTGGAGGTAAGTGTTTTCTGTGTGCCAATTAGGCATTTTCTGCCAGCAGGATGCTTTTTTGTCTGAGGGGCTAAAAGGGGGAGCAGTTTATATGAGAAGATAAAAACGACAAACATAATAACCTTATTTCTCATGCCGCAGGCCAAGCCATGAACTTGAAATATTACATTTCTCCATATGACTTGTTTGATGATGTAACGGGAGAGAGCATAACACTGAATGAAGGACACGGTGAGCTATGAACTAAGACTTTGTGAAAGCAAAAGATTGGCAGTTGTGGAGCAAAACAACTTCACCATATGTAAAGTGACCTGTTATATGGTGCTTTGGTTCACAATGCATTGGAGCCACCTCTAGCATCCTCACTTAAAGGTGCATAGACATCTCCTATATAATCCTATAATATAAAAGGCCAGAATGTTTCAGATCTAAGGGAACTATGAGTGACGCTGGGAAAATGGGCATGAGGGAGAAACTTTCAACTAAAATTACAAGGAGAATACAGTGACAAGGACCTTGAAATCTCTACAGTGAATAATATAAAACTAGTGTAAAAGACAGTGTACACGGGCCAAGGTCCAGTGAGGTAAAGAGGCCGGTCCTGCTCTGAGTATTGCTGCTGCAGTCGTGCAGTAGAGACTGCCCGAAAGCACAGAATGCTCCCACCTCAGAACTCCCAGAATTCTGTGTGTTTGGGCAGTCTCCACTGTGCATGACTGCATCGCGTTCACCGCCAGTGAGGCAACAGCAATACGCATAGAAGGACCGGCCTCTTTACCTCACTGGACCTTGGCCCGTGTACACAGGCTTTTACACTAGTTTTATATTACTCACTGTAGAGATTTCAAGGTCTTTGTTGCTTGTAATTTTAGTTGATTTTTCCCCTCATGCCCATTTTCCCAGCATCACGCATAGTTCCCTTAGATCTGAAAGCCGGTCCAAATGGATCGCATCGAGGGACAATATTGTATCAGTATAAGGAAAATCCTGCAGGGAACTATGAGAGGCGTAAGGAAAAGGGGCAGGAACCTTTCAACTCAAATTAGCAGGAGAATACAATGATAAGGCCCTGAAAACTGTACAGTGCTTTATATAAAATTATAGTGACCAATCGAATATTACTTTATCTGGTGACATTACTATCCCTTTAAAGGGATAGTAATGTTTCAAAATAAAAGCAGCTCCAATTAATCTTCATAGCATTTGGTCCATGGAGAGTGTTATTTCAGTACTGTCAGAGTTGTAGTTCAAGAGTAAATTAATTATTAAAGTTTCCCCCTCCTGCCCTTTTTACCTAGTGTAAGCCGCCTCCCCTCAGTTGTGGAATCTGGTCTTAAGACCAGACAGCTCCCAGCAAGAGAAAATCTTCATACTGTGAGAACAATGAAAGCCCTGCCCCCCTTGATAGGTTTTCCCCTTATGCTAATTGAAGGTTGTCACTTTCTGCAAGCCATCTGGACACCACCTTTCTGTTCTAAAGTGAACTGTGTTACATAGTAAAAGAGGAGGAAGGGGATACTTTATCATTCAATTCCTCTTGAACTACAACTCTGACAGTACTGAACTAACAACAGGAGAGGGAATACTATGATGTAGAACAAATATGGATCGGTGAGATATAAGGTGCTGTATTTCACTGTTATATATTCGGAGGAAGAGCTTCAATGCTAATGGATGTATAGGGGTATATAGGGTGAGTGAAGGACTGTCTCGGATGTGATCGTTCCCAAGTGGGGCTTTATTAAGTGGTGGTAGTTTTCCTTTAATGACAATTTGTGTTTATTTAACATATGTACAGTTGTTTTTATTTCTGAATTGATCCACTTTTGTCTTTACATATACTCCAGACTGAATCCGTCCCTGAAGCTGATGTACTAAACACAAATGGTGCAATTCTTCTGCAATCGAACTTCCCTATAGGGATAAATGCACCTTCCTGTTGATTTAAATTGGGACTTTTAACCCTTTGAAGTACTAGAGGTCTCCAGTTCCACTTCATTGCATTGGAGACCTCTGGTATTTAAGAGGTTAAAAGGCCCATTTACTTTAAAGATAATTTGTGGTATTTGTATTTGTCTCCTATAGTGCAGTTGTTACGTGCTGTAGGATTCTCCCTACGGATGACACCAGTTGGCTGTTCATAACGGAATGGCAGTGGTGCACTCCCTTTATTAATAACTGTGCAATCCTCCAGATCTCCTGCTGCACCGCTACCCATGCCACCACACACACGCACATCTGGTCCTCACACGAGCAGCACGTAGAGCGTGCCTGCGTGTGAGCACTGCTTCCTCTCCCGGCAGACTTCCTTTCTCGGTGACGGTATGGCTGCTAAGCAACCATCCACATCGCTCCACTGCTCTCAAAACCACAGTTTGCTCTAGAGTTATTCTTTATACATCAACTTCACCAGGATGGAGTCTTCAGTCTAAAGTGGTGCAATCCCGGGGCAGACCAGCTACACCGTGGGGGGTGAATTAATTGTCCTACTGATTCAATGGGGCTTTTAAGTCCTTGAAAGCTAAGAAGGTCTCAGACAGATTTGCTCTTAACCCTTTGAGTGTTTTTATCCCTTTGAGTACTAAATGGGTACACGGTGCATTGCTCTGCAATGCGTTGCATACCCCTTTGGCACTCAAAGGGTTAAGGCTTCATTTAAATCGGTGAGAGTTTTATGGAATTTTCCTTTCAGCCCTGTGGTGTAGTTGGTTTGCTCCAGGGTTGCACCTATTCAGCTTGATGACTAAGGTCCACTGTCTCTTCCCTTTGTGAATGATCTGTGTGATACAGTTCAACATGGTAGTGACTCCTAACAGGCAGCACTTTCATGTCATATGTGGCACCTAGAATGTGTCAGATCTTCCCAGGAAAATATAATTTTCCATTTTCATGTCTCCATTCATACCAGAAGTTCCATTGCTCTGAGACTTACTAATCAAATTTTCTTACTTTTCTTCTTCAGTTGTTCCTCGATCGCTTGGACTAAACTTGTCGGTCACAGTTGAGGCCACCTCTGCCATGTACAAGCTTCCCATTGCTCCTCTGATCATGGGCTCTCACCCCATTGATAACAAAGGGTAAGAAGAGATTTTCGCTTTCAGATAATTCAGGGATCAGGCCATGCAGTAGTATAAGACCAGAACCACGCGAGGCACTGCCAGAGCTTGATCTGCTGGTGTGTCAGTGTGCGTCTGAATGTAGATATTACAGCAGAGTAAAGAGAATTGTATTTGCTGTAATCAGAGCATTGTCCACCATTGTACAAGCTACTTTTAGAGAATTAGGGCCTTACACACAAAAGAAAAATACAAGAGATTCTAGTGCAAATCATCTGCACCATAGAGTCGAAATAAAAATTCCCAAAACCACGTTTGATTTAAATAGAACCCTTAACGCCTTTAATGCTAGAGAGATCTCCGTGCACAATGAATGAAAGAAAGAACAGATAGGAGGGCGCCCAGTAGTGCCTGTTGTCCCAACATCATTGAAGAATTTAAAGCAGAACTAACACCCCTGCAAGATGTAGCCTCAATTAGAGGGCTACAATCCGTGATAACTCTGTGTAATTATTTTTTTAAAAAGTGTTATGAAAGAGTAATCCGTTAATTCAATCAGTGATAACTCGCTGTGTAATTTTTTTAAAACGTGTTATTAAAGAGTAATCCGTTAATTCCAAAAAGTACCTGGTGACGTCTCCCCCCAAGAAAAGCGGATTGCGCATGTCAGCACAGAGCTGATCGTCTCTCTTATAACTCCCCCCGGCTACACGAAAACACCTACATCATCAGCTTTAGATTCTCGGACCAGCAGGAGAATCTAAAGCTGATGATGCAGGTGTTTTCGTGTAGCCGGGAGGAGTTACAAGAGAGCCGATTGGCTCCGGGCTGACATGCGCAATCCGCTTTTCTTGGGGGGAGACGTCACCAGGTACTTTTTGGAATTAACGGATTACTCTTTAATAACACGTTTTAAAAAAATTACACAGCGAGTTATCACTGATTGTAGCCCTCTAATTGAGGCTACACCTTGCAGGGGTGTTAGTTCCGCTTTAAAAATAGAAATAATACTCAGAAAATAAGTTGTTACTTGAGGGCTTATACCTGCAAATAACCAGATTCTCTTGCAGATAAATATACACGCCTCTGCTCAGGTGACCTCATTGGAGAAAAGGATCCAAAGAACCGTGCTGTAGTTTATGTTGAAAAAGATCTTTAATGCACTAAGTATCGTTTAGCATATAAAAAAAAAAGTCAACAATGAAGCAATGTATTGGAGACTTATCTAGCATTCAAGAGGGTAATCATTTCATTTGAATCAACAGGGACTTTTATTTGTTACCTATGGTGCAGTTGTTTTGCCTCAGAATTGCTTTTTTTTGTTTTGTATATAAGAGCCGTGGTGTGAACTGGGTGTTAGGAGTTCCATAGCGGTACGGTAGATACAGCTAGAACCTTCATATTTATTCTTCTTCTTGTCACATACAGAACCCCATCCTTCACCTCCATCACAAACGCCAACAGTGTGGATCTCCCTGCTTGCTTCATCCTCAAGTTTCCACAGCCCATACCCGTTTCCAGAGCTTTCATCCAGAAAATCCAAAACTGCACAGGTAAGTGTGTGATCATGCACTGATCCCATCCTTTTACACACTGACCCTGCTGCACCTGTCCTCACATATGCACTGATCCTACTGTCCCTCTCCTTTCACACACGCGCTGGTCCCGCTGTGCCTCTCCTTTCACACACGTGCTGGTCCCGCTGCGCCTCTCCTTTCACACACGTGCTGGTCCCGCTGCGCCTCTCCTTTCACACACGCGCTGGTCCCGCTGCGCCTCTCCTTTCACACACGCGCTGGTCCCGCTGCGCCTCTCCTTTCACACACGCGCTGGTCCCGCTGCGCCTCTCCTTTCACACACGCGCTGGTCCCGCTGCGCCTCTCCTTTCACACACGCGCTGGTCCCGCTGCGCCTCTCCTTTCACACACGCGCTGGTCCCGCTGCGCCTCTCCTTTCACACACGCGCTGGTCCCGCTGCGCCTCTCCTTTCACACACGCGCTGGTCCCGCTGCGCCTCTCCTTTCACACACGCGCTGGTCCCGCTGCGCCTCTCCTTTCACACACGCGCTGGTCCCGCTGCGCCTCTCCTTTCACACACGCGCTGGTCCCGCTGCGCCTCTCCTTTCACACACGCGCTGGTCCCGCTGCGCCTCTCCTTTCACACACGCGCTGGTCCCGCTGCGCCTCTCCTTTCACACACGCGCTGGTCCCGCTGCGCCTCTCCTTTCACACACGCGCTGGTCCCGCTGCACCTCTCCTCACACACGAGCTGATTCCACGCTACCTTTCCTTTCACACACACTGAACATGCTGTTCCGCTCCTTTCACACATGTGCTGGCGCTCTCGTGCCAACTGTGCCTCTTGTCACTGTCGTCACCGTGCCTCTTGTCTCACATACTGATACAGTATTTGCTGTATGAATACTTTTCCTGCTTTACCTCTACTCATATGAATACTGATCCTACTCTAGCTCTCCTCTCATGCACTAGTTCCGCTCTCTGATCCCACTGACTGTACCTCTACTCCTATGCAATGATCCAACTGTATTGATCATACTGTACTTCTCCTCCCTCACTCAATGATCCCCACTGTACCTTTCTTTCCATGCACCGATCACACTTTCTCTTGCATCCAAAATACATAACTCATGCTACTTTTCCTCCACATGCACTGATCCCACACTACCTCTCCTCCACACGCACTGATCCCACACTACCTCTCCTCCACACGCACTGATCCCACACTACCTCTCCTCCACACGCACTGACCCCACTCTACCTCTCCTTCATACTCACTGATCCCACGCTACCTTTCCTTCCACACGCAATGATCCCACGCTACCTTTGCTTCCACACGCACTGATCCTACGCTACCTCTCCTCCACACGCACTGATCCTACGCTACCTCTTCTCCACACACACTGATCCCACGCTACCCCTCCTCCACACGCAGTGATCCCACACTACCCCTCCTCCATACACACACACAGTGATCCTACACTACCTCTCCTCCACACTCACTGATCCTATGCTACCTATCCCCCACACTCACTGATCCCACACTACCTCTCCTCCTCACGCACTGACTACCTCTCCTCCACACGCACTGATTCCATTCTACCTCTCCTCCCATGCACACTGATGCCACGCTCTCCTCCTCCCCTAACACATGACAATTGTAATTAATAAGCAGCTGGAGAACTGCAGTTTTCCATAAAACCACTTCATTTGCCTTCCTTCCAGGTATTCCTCTGATAGATTCTTCCCATACCTTCCTACCTCACTATGAGCTGGTCACACAGTTTGAGTTGGCCAAAGAAAAGGAGCCTGCACCTTTAAACCACAGCATGAGATTCTATGCAGTACGTATACTCAGTCTATGCATGTGTTCGTGATAGGGGAAGCACTTGTCTCCCTGTGTTAGTGTAGGTTAGTGTCTGTCATGCTGAATAATATGTATTTCTGTGGAGAAGTCAGTGACTATGTGGTGTTTGTGTCATTATCCTGTAGGATGGTGACTGGCAAATAGGTTCACCCTATTTTTTCTTGTGTGGCCCTCATGTTTGGCAAAGGGCAATACATTATAGTTAAAAATTCCAAATAGAGCTTCAAAGAGGTTTTTAAATGGACAGGAACATGTAACAAAAAAAATATAAATATATACATATATTTATATAAATATCTCATATGGATTATCTTTCTGAGTAAAACAAGGGTACTTCCAAAATTGAAATGTGTTTTAAAAGTATAGTAATGTTTCACAAAAAAGCAGCTGCAATTAATCTTCATAGTATTTGGCCTATGGGGAGTGTTATTTCAACACTGCCAGAGTTGTAGTTCAAGAGTAATTGAATGATAACATATCCCCCTCCCGCCCCTTTTACCTAGTGTAAGCTGCCTACCCTCAGATGTGGAATCTGGTCCTGGGACCAGACAGATCACAGCAAGGCACAATCTTCTTACAGTAAGCATAAGGAAAACCCTGCCCCCTTGACAGGTTTTTCCCTTATGTTAATTGAAGATTGTCCCTCTCTGCATTACATCCGGACATTCTTGCTGCTCTGAGGTGAGCAGTGTTACATCCGTAAAAGGGGCGGGAGGAGAATACTTTATCATTCAATTACTCTTGAACTACATCTCTGATAGTACTGAAATAACAATCTCCATTGCCCAAATACTATGGAGATTAATTGGAGCTGCTTTTATTGTGAAACATTAATATCCCTTTAATTCAAAGGTTATTGCAGCTCAAAGGTGAATTTCTTTTAGGTGCAGTACCTCAGTGGCCTGCAATTGTACTGTGGCACTGTTGCTACACTATTCTGTGGACAGCTCTGGTCAGTTGACCATAAACCTCCATAGGATGGTGCATCAATGGCGCCACAGTAACATTTTAGGCCATTGAGATATTACACCTAAAAAATGTACATTTGATGTGCAATAACATTTTAATAAAATGTCTCTCAGTAGTGTTAGTTCTCTTGTTTTACTCAGAAAGAGAAACCTTACAATATAAATTTGTTTACATTTGAAGTATTACTGTCCCTTTAACCCCTTTTAATGCTAGTGTGCTCTCCAATGCATTGTAAAGAAATCTGCTGGGTATATCTGTGGCACCCACATGTGTATGTGTGTATGTATCTCCTCTTCCAGCTATCAGAGAACAGACCAGGAGCTGTAAGAGACTCCTCCCACTTCTGTATGGTGTTCTGTAGTACATGGTGCTGTGCACTCAAGGGCATACTTCTGTACATATTTGATGATGCTGATGTATTAAGCAGAACTAGAGCATATATGGAGGAAGCCAGCTGCACCCTATGAAACAGAATAAAACATTCTCAAAATGTAACTTGATATAAATTGGATTTTTAACAAATGGGATTTTAATGAGATCTCCATCACATTGAGAAGTCGAATATTGGAGACCGCTAGCGTCCGAGTCATTAAAGCCCTTATGGAATCACTGGGAATTTTTATTTGTCCCCTGCAGTCCAGCTGGATTTCCCCAGAATTGTGACACTAGCTCTCAATACATCAGCCTTGCTGCCTTTTGAGTCTAAATGACCAATAACTGCATATGCTTGCTGTATTTTTAAGCCTAGATCAGTGCTGTCCAAGTTCAGTCCTCAAGGGCCACCAACAGGCCAGGATGTAAGAATTTCCCTGATTAAGCACAGGTGAGTTAATCAGTGGATCATTCATTGTGACTGCCTCACCTGTGTCACCTGGTGATGACATATCCATTTAACACGTTAAGTGGCAGAGAGGTGACTAATGTGTTGCAGCGCAATGCATTAGATACCTCTCTGCCACTCAAACGGATATGGATATCCCTAATTAAGAACAGGTAAGTCAGTCACAATGAATGGTCCACAGATTAGCTCTCCTGTGCTTAATCAGGGAAATCCTTACATCCTGGTCTGTTTGTGGCCCTTGAGGACTGAACATGGACACCCCCTAGCCTAGATGAACTGCTCTTAGAATCTTGGGTCTAATATGATGAAGGGAAATGATTTTTGTTTTGATAGTAACCAGTTTATCAGTAATGGCTGCATTATTAACTTTGGTCATGATGTACACATTCTTTGGCCACAAAATTTGAACTTTTTTAAAATGGCATTTCTCTTCCAGTGTGGAACACATTAACCATGGGGGGTGTTCATCTCCACCTTCCCTCCAACTTAACCCCCAGCCTCCTTAGTTTCAAGTTACCTGTCCTTATGAAAGGGTGTTTTTGAATTTAAAATCTTTTTTTTTAAATAAATAAATTGGAATTTTGTGCAAAACATAGCATGTGCCCTCCACTGAAGCCAGCTTTGGTCAGAATGCCCTTCAGGCAGGGGTGCCTGTTTAAGGATCCTTCCATTCTTTCTACAGTGTCATGAACCTGGTCGATTCTTGTTTTTTGTTCAGTTGTTTGTTGTGCAAGTTCATTGTTTGCTGATACCTGAGGTTTATTCAGTACCAGTTAGTCCTGTGGAATACCAGTCTACAGGGGAGGGTTTTCCCCTCTCTTTCCCCTCCCAGGATTCTTGGTGAATGCTTTGGTATATCCCCATGGTTCTTGTGTTCCACAATTGATGTAAGGAACAAGAGGATTTTAGTGAACTTACCGTTAATTCCCTTTCTCTTAGTCCATGTGGAGCATCCTCTACAAACAGACTAGTGTCTCCTGGTGTAACATTAACCCTTTGAGTGGCAGAGGGGTACACAATGCGCTGCGCACCCCTCTAACATGCCAATAGTTAACAGTTCTTAATAAGGGTCCCCTTCTTCCCAACCTACTGTAAAGACTGAGCAGCTATTTCCTTCTCTCCTTCTGCATAGCTACCTTTTTCTGACTCTTATTGTATCCATTGCTTCTTTACTTTTTCTCTAGATGTTTAGCTCAAAGGAGATCAGTCATAGATATCTCCTATTTGGCAGGTCTGCTCCCATAGGAACAGGCTTCCCTAACTAGCAGGGGCTGCCTTTGCAGTACGACAGCTGACTTAAAGGTCAGAAAATTGACCCCACAGATGTCTCAGCTGTCCTTATGGTGCAACTGTACTCCAAGGTTTGGAAGTCACAGGGTCCTATGCATAAAGGAAGTAAGTCGTTCTGGGGCAATCTAACTGCACCATAGGAGACCAAATACATCCCTTCTGATTTAAAATGGAACATTTAACCCCTTGGATGCTAGAGAGCAAAGCAATGCATTGGAGACCTGTAGTATTAAAGGGATTAAAATCCCAATGTACTTGTTTCTCTCATTCAAGACCTTTCTCTACTCCTTCATACATTTCCGCTCTGATATCCCATCCCACCACTTCCGATCAACCATTGACGTTCTTGTCTCAGCTCCTTTTATGTCTACAGCCCTAACATAGGATGATAAAAAACATGTCCATCAAATCCAGCCCATGCCAAAACACCCCTTTTGATCCAGAGGAAGGCAAAAAAAAAAAGCCATTTCCAATTAAGCCCCAAGTGGGTAAAAAAAAAGTTCCTTCTTGACTCCAAATGCCAGATAGTTCCCTGGATCAACAACCTATCTGCATTGAAGCCATCTGCCATAATTCTCAGTATTGTTCTGTACTACATAGGTATCCATTGCTTTTTTGAAAGCAGTTACAGTATCTGCAAGTACAACATCCCGAGGCAAAGAATTCCATAGCTTTACCACCCTTGCTGTAAAAAATCCCTGCCTTGTGTTTTAGTTGAAAGCGCCTTTCCTCTAATCTTAATGGATGACCTTTTGTTCTTAGATCAGCTCTTTGCGTAGATAATTCATTGGATAGTTCTTTGTATTGATCTCAAATGTATTTGTAAATGGTAGTCATATCACCCCTTAGACGTCTCTTCTCTAATGTAAACAAACCCATTTTGGCTAGTCTCTTTATAACTCAGATCCTCCAATTCCTTTATCAGTTTTGTTGCACGTCTCTGCACTTTTTCCAGTTCAACAACATCTTTTTTAAGAACTGGCGGCCAAAATTGCACTCCATATTCTAGATGAGGACTAACCAAGGATAATATTGGCATCCCTTGCATCTACACCTCTTTTTATGCAGGCTAGTACACCATTTACTCTTGCAGCAGATGAGTGAATCAGACTATACAGCAGTATGCAATCATCTATAAGTACTCCTAAATCTTTCTTTAATAAGGATTCTCCAAGTTGTTTCCCATTTAGTGTATATGTAGCATCTTTGTTTCTACAGCCCAAATGCATAACCTTACATTTATCTACATTAAATGTCATCTACCACTTTTCTGCACATTCACTCAATGTATCTAGATTCTCGTGCAGAGAAAAAACATCCAGCCCTGTCACGTATCAAACCTTTTTTTCCTCATTGCTCCTTATCTATGAAATTCTCTACCTCCTACTGCCCCTCTCTTATGGTCTTCAAGTCGCACTTAAAATTATACCTCCTTAACAAAACTTAAAGGGATAGTAATACTTCGTTTTATCTTTATTTTATTTTGTAGGCATTAAAAAAAAAAACATGACGAACGATATAAGTCTTATCTCTCAAACCTTTATGGTATAAGAGATATTCACAAGCAAAGTTTCCCCCTCCCTCCCCTTTTAGCTAGTGTAAGCCATCAGTGTAAGCCATCTTTTCTCAGATGTGGAATCTGGTCCATAGACCAGACAGATAACAGAAGGGGACAGTCTTCTTCCTATGAGAACAATGAAAGCCCTGCCCCGCTTGACAAGTTTTTCAGGTTTTTCCCTTATCTTAATTGAAGATTGTCCCTCTCTGCAGTCTACCTGGGCACCTCCCTTCTGCTCTGGCTGAACAGTGTTACATCAGTAAAAGGGGCGGGAGGGGGATACTTTGTCATTGAATTACTCTTGAACTACAACTCTAACAGAATTGAAATAACACTCTCCAAAGTCCAAATAATATGATAATTAATTAGAGCTGCTTTTATTATGAAACATTACTATCCCTTTAAACATGCTAGAAGGCACTGATTTGTACAACTAAGACTCTTATAAATTATTTACTTTATTTGTGTCCCCTATCCTAACTAGAATCTACCACTGTATTCAGCACTTGACCCTTATGTACTCTGTATGTCTCCCATTACCAATTAAGATTGTAAGCTTTTGGGCAGGAATCTCTGTTCCAGTGTTTCACTTTACAAAGCATGTGTAACCCTGTATTGTCTAAACCCTTAAATTGTAAAGCGCTGCGTACACTTGTGGCGCTATATAAATAAACCTATTCACTCATTCTCATTCATGGCCCCCACAGGCAACAGCAGAGTCCAAACAGTTGACTCCTATGGGAGAAGCATTCCCATAAGTGAAGTCCATAAATGAATTGTTCTGTTTCGTAATGAAACCCAATAGTTGTTGCTCCTTCTCCCCCATGCTTTGTCGGTCAGTTCTGACCCCTTAAATATATCAGTCATTTTGGAGCCGCTCGCTGGCATTTTACAAAGACTTGGTACGTGTCACTCTTGTGTCAAGCTGTTACATTCAAGGGGATCCATCAACTGCTGTGTGAGCAGACTTAGCAGGTGCTGCATTGTTCAGTGTAACAGCCAATTGAGATGTCAGTAAGATGATCCCATCCGTCTTTCCTGCACCTGTTTAACTGGTAAGCTTGAGACTGCTTCACCTGCAGACAGTCCACACTGTTTATCCTAATTGCTAATCAATACAAAGTGTTTATAAACTTCCACAAGGGGACTAGACAATGCAGCCTTTACTAAAGGTCTTTTCCAGAGTGCAAGAAAGTAAAATTCTGAAGCAAATCAATGGCATCACACAAACACTGACCGTTATCATCATTTATTTAAATGGGCTTTTTGACCCTTGAATGTTAGAGCATTGCTTCACAATACGTTTGAGACCTATATCGATCAAGAGTTTGGAAGGCCCATTTAAATCAGTGGGGATTTTTTTTTTTTTTTTTTTTTTTTGTCTGAATTGGTTTTGCTCTTGAATTGCTTCTCATGATTTGTGCATAAGGTACTCAATCACCAATTCTGCTCGCTGCCCTCCCTTTCAAACATAAATAATGTGTGCTTGGTCTGTACATACTGTCATGTGTGGCATAATCACACACGCACACGCATGCAATGCATAGTCCGATATCAACTACTTTGTATGTAATACAACCAGTCATATATACACACATTTTTATGTACAATGCACACACACATTCGCAGCCAGATCGATACATATTCATGTTCAATGCACTCAGTCAGATACACACACATATATGCACATTACATATTAGATTAATGTTACAAAATATGTTATAATTTATTAGTAATAATTACTTATTTGATGTTTGTCCACCAATGACGTCACAGCGACACAGGAACGCTGGCGTCAACGCTAATGTTGTTCACAGGGTATTTGAGGGGAGCACCTTTCACTGTACTGATTTCTTGAGAAAGGCTGTTGAGTGCAGCTGAAACGTCAATTTTTGATTATTTTCATCACACGATAGAAGTCCCGAGTGCGTTCTTGCTCTGACTCTATTTCTTGTATTCTGCCTCTAAGAACAGCACCCGGCCATTCGACTTCTATAAGCATGAGTGCTTCCGTCTTTCTCTTTTTTGAGATATATATATATATATATATATATATATATATATATATATATATATATATATATATATATATATATATATATATATATATAATAGAGAGAGAGCGATATGCACATTACATAGTTAGATTTACAAACACATCTATATACAACGCACAGTCAAATATATGCACATTTATGTACAATGTACCCAGTCATATATGCATGTTTTAGAACGATACATCTAGTCAGATAAACTCCCATTTCTGTACAGTATGCCCAGTCTGATGTACAAACCTTTATTATGTACAGTGCAATCAGATACACATAGAAACATAGAATTTGATGGCAGATAAGAACCATTTCGGCCCATCTAGTCTGCCCATTTTCCTACAGTAAAAACCTCAAATCTATTTTGGTCCTTGGTCTTTTCTTACGTTAAGAACAGCCTTATGCCTATCCCATGCATACTTAAATTCTGTCACTGTATACACATTCATGTACAATGCACACAGGCAGATACACGCGCACACCATAACAACTGTACTTGTGATTTGACAATACTGTATGCACACACGCACACACACACACACACACGCACACACACACACACGCACACACCCTATATGAATTATACTCTGTATGTAACTGTATTGGTGCTACTACAGCCACACACACACACACACACACACATACACACATACATACATACATACATACATACACACACACACAGGCCTATATGAATTATACTCTGTATGTAACAGTATTGGTGCAACTATGGCCACACACATACACGCACAGACCCACAGCTTTTAATGCTACTAATGTTCCTCTTCCAGTCTCTGCCTGGTCAACAGCATTGTTACTTCCTAAATAAAGATGCCCCTCTCCCTGATGGAATGAGTCTTCAAGGGACGCTCCTGAGTAAGATCCCCTTCCAGCACCCGGGTCGTGTTCCCATTATCCTCAGCCTGGTCCGGCACCAGGTGGCCTGCAACACACTGATTGGGAGCTGTGTTAAACGTACTGTGCTAAAGGAGGGTAAGGAAACACATAAGCACTTGTTGTCTGCTTGTACCACAACCTACACGCACAGGTGAGCATGCACCCCCACCCACAGAGATGAGATTGCTCATGTGTACAAACACACCAAACACACACAAACAAAAGCTGACATCCAGAGAGTGAGTAAGCATCTTGTACATGAAACACATGGATTTGCTTTAGGTGGTGTCTTTTGGATCTTGCTAGTTGTCTAGAGTCATGAGTCTGTCCTACAAGAATATGGCCAAAAGATTTAAAGGGATAGTAATACTTAAGTATTACTAATCCCTATAGTAAAGCCCTAGTAAAAAATATAAACGTATTGCCCCCAGTGTCGTCTCTCAAACCTTTATGGTTTGAGAGATGAACGCTTCTAAAGTCGCCCTCTCCCTCCCCCTTCCCCGTAGTCAGCATTTTAGCTGACTCAGGGAACAGAATCATATGACTTTCAGATGGCTCTCCAGCACAGCCTGATTGCGTTACTAAAAAAAGAAAATTTTCACTGAAATGGTCTTCTACGTGTGCTTGGTTTGCAAGCACACGTAGAAGGCCGTTTTAGTGAAAGTTTTTTTTTTTAGTTAACGCGATAGCGGCTCTGCTGCAGAGCCGCCTGATGATCTCTAACCGGATTTCCCTGAGTCAGCTAGAATGCTGACTACGGGGAAGGGGGAGGGAGAGGGCAACTTTAGAATGATCATCTCTCAAACCATAAAGGTTTGAGAGATGACACTGGGGGCAATACGTTTTTTTATACTAGGGCTTTAATATAGGGATTTGTAAGACTTCAATATTACTATCCCTTTAAAGGTATTTTTTTTAATTGCTGAAATAAGGAGTGTTGTTTTTACTGTCAGCCTTCGATTGATCTATTTAGTGAAAGTGTGTGAATCAATTGTTTTTCCTTTGCTTGTTGTGGAGCTTGTGGGGATGCTCCTTTCCTGCACCCGCTTATGATCCGATGTCTACACTTTGCAAGTGATTACAATCAGCTGTTTGTTCATTATCGTGGCTGTCACTATTCACATTTTTCTACACTGAAGATTGAGCCGCTAATTCTGTGTATTGTAGTGCACCCCCACCCACATAAAGGAAACACATAAGCACTTGCTGTCTGCTTGTACCACAACCTTCACACACAGGCACATGCACAGGTGAGAGTGCACCCCCACCCACAGAGATGAGATTGCTCACATGTAAACACACAAACAAAAGCTCATGTATGATTGTGTGGCTGATATAGTTGAGGAATAATTTAGCAAAATATTTTCTCCTGTTTTATTGAATTTCATGGGAAGGGGCTAAAAAATTAGAGGGGTATAAAAACCATTAGTACTAAGACGAACTGGAGCAATTTTGGGGCAAACCACCCGCACCATGTGGGGGAAAGACCAAAAAAAAATCCTGTTGAGTTAAAGCGGAACTAACACTGCTAACAAACATAGTCTTTAATAATTCCCTGTCTGGCGACTAGCTGCTAGTAGCGCTAGTCGCCAGAATTATTACCTCTTCACGGAGATCTTTGAAGTGATCCTCGGCTGACAGGCAGGACAGAGCGCGGACATCTTGCACTAGTGACGTCTGCGTGCCTGCTCTGTCAGTCCCAGAGGGCTGTAGGAGGCGTTGCTAGGAGCCATTCAGCTCTGGAAAGGGACAGACAGAACAGGCGTGCAGACGTCACTCGGGCAAGATGTCCGCGCTCCGTCCTGCCTGTCAGCCGAGGATCACTTCAAAGTTCTCCGTGAAGAGGTAATAATTCTGGCGACTAGCGCTACTAAGCAGCTAGTCGCCAGATAGGGAATTATTAAAGACAATGTTTGTTAGCGGAGTTAATTCCGCTTTAAAGGGGACTATTTACCACTTGAATGCTAAAGAAGTCTTCAGTGTGCCATGAAGCGGCGCGTTGGAGATATTTCTAACATTCAAGGGGTTAAAAGCCCCATTTAAATCAGAGGCTTTTTGGGGACCTATCTGTCCCCTATGGGACTTTTGGTTTGTCACAGAATTGCTGCACGTTGTTTGTGTGTATGGTGCAAGGAGTTTGGGGCCATACACAGAAAGGAAAAAAGGAGTGGCAGTTCTGGAGCAAACAGACTGCACCACAGGGAACAGATAAAATGTCCTTTGGTTTTAATGGAGCTGCTAATACCTTTAACACTTTGAGTGTCAGAGGGGTATCCAGCACATTGCAAACCACTGAGCTGGATACACCTCTGACACTCAAAGGAAATGCAGTGGAGACCTCCAGCATTCAGTGCGTAAACCCACCATTTAAATTATGGATTTATTAATTCATTTATTTTTTTAAATCCCCATGTGGTGCTTTTGGTTTGCTCCAGTATAGCTCCATTTCCTCCTTATCCCATCTGCCTCATTAAGCTGGGCCAGTCCGTGTGCCGTGACCTTTGTTCTCTTCCTGTTCTAGACTGCCCTGGGCTCTTGCAGTTTGAAGTGTCTCCTCTCTCTGATTCCTGCATCAGCATCTCCTTCCAGCATCCTGTCAATGATTCCCTGGTTTGTGGTAAGCACCGCCTGCTTAAAGGAACAGTAAACCTCTCTAAAAAAAAAAAAAAAAAAAAAGAGAGAGAGACCAAGTGTACCTGATTACAGCTGCCCTAGTCTGATGACTCAAAGATTAATCCTTTGAGTGCCAGAGGGGTATGCAACGCATTGCTCTGCAATGTATTGTGTACCCCTCTGGTACTCAGATGGTTACCCTCGATCTCACTCCTATTCCTGCAGTGTGATTTGTATGGCTCCTCCACTACTGCATGATCAGCAACTAGATAATACTGTATCTGAGAGAGACAAACTATTGCGGCTGCACAGAGCATGGATTTAGTGTCTGCAGAACTGCAGCAGTAACAAAGTATTCGTGAAGTAAGGAATTTGTACTTCTCAGAGGCCACATTGCCCAGTCACTGATCAAGCAGAAAACAGAGGAGCCATTCACTTGACTCTGCAAGAATTGTCACATGATTTGGGAAGCGACTCTGTAAATAATAAAACCTCAGCTTCCACGCTAGGATAACAGTAGTCAGGACAGAAGGCCATTCTTTTTAGAGATCTGAGAAATATGGTGTACTGTTCCAGTGAAAATCGATACGTATAGGGCTTTTCCTGCTGGATAAAACGAAGGTGCTCACTGTCCTGGCAGGTGTTTTATTCAAATGTTTTAAGATTTCAAGCTGTCAGGAAGTGAGTAACAGTATCATTACTTGAAGAAAGCTCAAACTGACAGGAAGTGGATAAAGCTGTTACCATAACAATCTACCAAGAACTGATGGTGATTATTTTCATTAATGGGATAGTAATACTTATTACAGCTCAAAATGTATGTGTTTTTTTTGTTTTTTTTTTTAAGGTGCAGTATCAGTGACCTGAAATAGGACAGTGGTGCTGTTGCTACATCATCCTATGGACAGGTCTGGTCAGTTGGCCATAAATCTCCATAGGATGGTGTAGCAACAGCGCCACTGTGCAGTTTGTGATCACTGTGATACTGTTCCTTAAAAAAAAAAAAAAAAAAAAAAAGTCAATTTTGAGCTGTAATAACTTGCTCTGCGATGCGTTCCTTACCCCTCTGATACTCAAAGGGTTAAGTCTTTAAAATATAATCCTAAACTTGCTTTTTAACCATATAAAGACCAGAAGGGTGTTCAACCCATTGCTTCCCAATGAGTTGCCCACTGCTGTGGTGTCTTCAGACACCATTTGGTTTGAACCATTTGTAATGAGAGTGTAGAGCTAAGGCATTTAACTCAATGGGGTCTGACACTCAAAGGGATAATTAGAGATACTACCCACCACAAGTGTACAGAAAGGCTATTACCTTATCTCAGGGAACTATATATAACTTTTAAAATAAAGATTGCTCTGGTAATGGAGTCAGGGAATCCAGCAAAAGACAGGATTGACTGCCCCCTACAGATTGTATTTAAAGGGATAGTAATACTTCATTTTTACTATCCCCCCTCTTGTAGCCCTTAAAAATCAGAATTAAACAAGACCAGTGGCATCTCTCAAACCTTTTATGGTTTGAATGATATCCACATTTCTATATTCCCTCTCCCCTGAATTCACCGTTGTAGCTGACAGCAGGGGAATCCGGTCTGTGAGTAAGCGGCAGCTCTGCAGCAGAGCTAAGATCATGTTATAGAAACAGAAATCCTTCACTGAAATGGTCTTCTACATGTGCTTGCAAACCAAACACATGTAGAAGACCATTGCAGTGAAGCATTTCTGTTTCTATAATTCGATCTCAGCACTGCTGCAGAGCCGGCGCCGGTCCCGGGACTGTATTCCCCTGCTGTCAGCTATAACGCTGACGTCAGGGGAGAGAGAAGGAGAGGGAACTTTGAATGCGGATATCTCTCAAACCATAAATGTTTGAGAGATGCCGATGGTCTAGTTTAATTCCAATTTTTAAGGGCTACAACATGAGGGATAGTAAAAATGAAGTATTACGATCCCTTTAAGAGTAGATTTTAGGCCTCAAGAAACAAATAGAAACTTTATACAGATGCTAACATGAAGTAAAATGTAATTAATGACCCCAGTTCATATTTGTAATGATATTTCTGTGAACACATCTTGTATTTGCTTGTACATTCATATGAATTGTGGGGTTGTTTTAATTTCAGAAACTCCAGCTAGACAGGAAACATGTCTGGTTTTATGGGGAAGTGTTATATATAGAAGTGTAGTGTCCAGTAATTTATATTGGCCTATATAAGTACTTTTCGTGAAGTCAATACGGTATTAAACTGTTGAACTTCTCCAATGCATTCCTTCAGAATTCATTTGTAAATGTCAGTGGTTTTTAACCAGGCTGCCATGGCACTTAGGTGTGCCAGAGACATCCACAGTGGAAATGGTTACCAACAATATATTTGTTTCTTTTGTTCTAACGGAGACACTTAAAGCAATAGTAATAGTTCGATTTAATACTGTACATAATAAAAAAATAAATTAATTGCGCCCATTACGATCTTTCAAACCTTTATGGTTTGAGAGATATACGCTTACAAAGTCCCCCCTTCCCTCCCCTTGCACTGACGTCACTATCTAGCTTACAGAACCAGATCTCGGTCCGCAGACTGTCCTGTGGCTCTCCAGCAGAGCCGAAATCGCGCTTTTTAGAAAAAAAACGTCTACAACGTGTGCCTAGTTTGCAAGCACACATTGTAGACCGTGCAAATGAAGTATTTCTAAAAAGAGCGATTTCTGGTCTGCAGACCAGGATCTCCTTCTGTAAGCTAGACAGTGACACCAGTGGAAGGGGGGAACTTTGCAAGCTTATATCTCTCAAACCATAAAGGTTTGAGAGATCAGAATGGGCGCAGTTCATTTTTTTTTCTATGTACAGTTTTAAATGTCATTAAATCGAACTATTATTATTGCTTTAAAATAACAGTATTTGTACCCTTCGTTACTTCTTGGCAATTGAACTATAGGATGTTAGGGGTGGCCTGTGTATTCCATACTGTGTTTTTGCCTTAGGAAAACAATAAATTGTGTAATAACCATAGGCATATGTCTGTGGCATCCAAGAGTTAAACGGTTAAGAATTGGAGGGTTGTGCAACACATTGCTTCACACTGTTGCACACGTCTCTAGTTTAACCCTTTGAGTGCCAGAGGGGTACACAACGCGTTGCAAAGCAATGCATTGTGTACCCTTCTGGCACTCAAAGGGTTAAACATGACTTGTGCTCAGGTATGCTATGCCCTGTTCTTTTTAACTGACAGCAAACTGCTTTTGCAGTGGGCTGGAGACATCTGCTGACATCTAGGGTTAATGCATTTGGGGCTGCATTCAGGGTATATGAGATTGAGACTGGTTCGTGAACAAAGAATAGTAGAGCAATTCTGTGGTAATCCAACTGCACTTTAGCATACAAAGAGGCCCATTAATTTAAAGAGACAGTAATGTTTAATTTTACATTTCTTTAACATTGTAGGCATTAAAAAAATAATTACATCAAGGTAAGACTTATCTCTCAAACTTTTATGGTTTGAGAGATATGAGCACCCCGCTCCGTTGTCAGCCGCAGCGCGTGCAGTCTGTACTGTGCATGACTGCACCACGGCCGTTGCTGCCTGGCACTGTGGCCCGTGTACACGGGCTGTTAAGGTAGTTGCACAATATGTAATCAATTACTTTATGTTGTTCAAAAGATATTAAATGTAGAAAGAACCCCCTCCCGCCCCTTCTGGCTGTGTCACGCTTCCTCTTACTGTGGTCCAGATGGAGAGCAGTGAAGGACAATCTTCAGTAAGCAGAAGGAAAATTCTTCCCTCCTTCGTCAAAGGGGGAAGGGTTTTCCTTATACTTACTGACTGAAGATTGTCCCTCGCTGCATCCGTCCTTTCCCACAACCTGATTCCAGCTCTAATGGGAGATGGCCAGAAGGGACGGAAGGGGGATCTAGCTACATTTAATAACTTAAATTTATGTAGTTCAAAAGATATTAAACATAGCGCAATGTGTGAGATTTACAATACAGAAGACTTGGAGATCTACTTTAATGTACGCGTTACTATCCCTTTAATAAATGCTGTTATCGGCAGCACCTTATATTGAACACAGCATACATTTGTGCAGTTCTTTCCTTGTGTGTTATTAACAGAACCACCTCCCCTACTAATTGTCTCAGCATCTCAGTCATACAGTACAGCAGTAGCTATTTTATCAGCATTGTGGCTTTAAAGGAGCAGCAAACTTTTTTTATGAAAATATATGTATTGTAGGGATTTTCCTATTGAGTAAAATAAGCTTACTCCCACTGCCGAGAGATTTATATTTCCAGAGTTATTACATTTTAAACCCATGTTTTTTTTTTACCTTAGTAGTGCCCTCTAGTGGTCAAATTCTAATTAGATTTCTTGTTAGATTCTAATGGAAAGGAAAGTCAGAAAAGTCAGAGACATACAGTTCTCTATAGAATGTGATAGAAACTGCCCATCACTTCCTGTCAGTTAGAACTATCAGGAAGTAAACACAGTAAATTCACTTCCTGGTTATTTGACCTGCTATAAATTTTTAATAAAACATCTGACAACGATGGGAGTGACCTTGTTTTATTCAGCAGGAAAAGCTCTGTAAAATATGTGTTTTCATAAAAAAAAAAAAAAAAGTTTACTGCTCCTTTAAAATAAGTCTCTCTGGACATTAGCCCTTTGAGAGCCAGAGAGGTTTGCAACGAATTCCTTTGCAATGCGTTGTCTACCCCTCTAATATTCAATGGATTAAACCAGATCTAGGTTTTATAATTAATACTGTTTATTAATGGAGTTATGCATAATATTAGATTTACTTTGAGAAAAGTAACCTTTTTCTGTCTGATGGAACTTTATGGCATAATTTATATAGTACATAACATACAGAATGTGAGAGGCTTCTGGTAATGAACAACAGCACAATGGCCTGTTCTACGGCTAGCCACCACCCAGAAGCATCATGTTTTAGCTAGTTGGTACGTTAGTTGGTACGTTTCTGCCTAGTTGGGCCTCGTCAGGAAGGTGCAGCTGGATTCACTAGGCACTGTGAGAGCAAGGGGTCCACGTCTCACATTCTGTATGTTAAATAATTTAAATTGGACAGAAATGTAGTTTGGGGTAATCTAATCTGCCTAATTGCAACATCTATTAGACTTTCTTTATTAGTTCTCATTCAAAATCTCCACAAATGCCTGCAATTCATGTACTTCTCTCTCTGTCTCTTAGTGGTGATGGACGTGCAGGATTCTACCCATGTGTCCTGCAAACTGTACAAGGGTCTGTCTGACGCTCTCATCTGTACTGATGATTTTATCACCAAAGTGGTTCAGAGGTAAATATGAATGTGTCTCTGTGCAAACTGTACATATTAACAAAGAGACTGTCCATTTCCTGGCTAAACAGGGGGGAGTGTGTTAAAGAGATAGTAATATCAAAATATAAATATACATAGGATTGTTCAATGTAATATTTTATAATGCATAGTAACTTTTTCAGTGTCTCTACCTTTGCATTTTTCTTGTACATTGAATCCATATTTTGCCTTTCCGTCACATCATTCACAATATTTTCCGTGTCAGTATAAGAAAACCTTGCACCCCTTGTCGAATGGGGGAAAGGTTTTTTTTTTCTTTATACCGACACAATATTGTCCCACGTTGAGATACATCTGGACCGGCTTTGGGATTTCAGTGAACTCTGTATGACGTGATTGAATGGGGCTGGAGGGGGAAACATTGAACTCGATTTACAAGACCAATACAAAGGTAGACATTGCAAAAGATACTGCTTATTAAAATAGATATTACTATCCCTTTAATGTTTGGTGCTTGCGCCTGACTGTTGGTCTGCCAGCCTACCTGCATTGGGGTTGGGTATGGTGATGATGAAAGAAAATCAAATAAAATTACCAGTGTTAATACAGAGGGCAAGCCTATATTTCAGTTGACCATAGAAATCCAGCAGCTATGTACCTAGTGATTACTGTCTATTGAGAGCTTTTGTCTGTGACTGAAAGATTTCCATAAACCGAAATGTAAATGTTATCACTAATCTGATCACCAGGTGGCACTGTTGCTAACAATTTATTAACAAAAGTTTGAGCTGTGATAACCTTTGATTGGAGTGTCTCCCATCAGACACCGTTTCTCCTCACCAATAGAAATAGGAGGGTTTTATTAGACTGCACCAACAACAGTACTCGTGAATACTCTTTCCAACTCTGGTTTCCCAATAGGCTGCACGTCCACTCAGGAATCAAACATAGAACCATATGTTTTTATCAGTATGATCGACACAAGCATGCACACACGCCTTCTCTCCCCTACTTACCTTCTGTAGTCTGGGCAGGACATTAAAGACTGATATTAATCCTTTATTAATGGGCTAATGAGAAATGCAGTTATCTACAATGCATTTTTCTCAGTCTGACACTAGAAGGGTTAAGCGTGTAAAGCTGTCTCAGCATGTGAAACATTGCTGGCTAGTTCGCATACATCCAGGGCTGTTTCCTGTTCTCTCCCCTGCTGCTGCCATTACACTTGTCTGTCGTTCTGTGTTTGTGTGACCGGTAAATGAACTGCTTCCCGAAAGACACACACAAACTGAGACACACAGGAGTACAGCAGCAGGGTGGGGATACAAACAGAACTCTTGACGATTTATTCCTACTGTCCTACAATGCCCCATACAGTGAGAGAGTGTTCAGATGCTTACACGTTTTGGTGTGAAAGGGATGAGAGAGCATTGTGGAACTCAATCCTGTGGCACTGAAAAGTCCGATTTGACACCAGGGCCCATAAGTAGGAGAGAAATGTGGGGAGACATACTGAGAAACCTGGAGCTGCAGCAGCAAGGGGATGGTCCAAATGGAACTGTGCAGAATTTATTACATGTGTTCTGCAATATCTCACACACAGTGGAAAAGCGTTCAGATGCTTAAGCAGCACAGTTGAGAATGATGAAAGAGGAGGGTGGTATGTTGGACCCTGTGCAACTCCTTGCAGAGATTTTCAAAGGACTGGCCAGCGTGACTGTGCTCCCCCCCCGAACATTTTTGTGGAAATCACTACACCATTCTACTCCTTGCACTGTGATATATATATATATATATATATATATATATATATATATATATATATATATATATATATATATATATATATATATATATATATTGCAGGATGGAGGATGTTTGCATAACTCCTCCTTACTGCTGCATGTAGGAGTGTGTGGCATCTTGTAATGTTGTCCACATGACACTGTTTTTTTATTTATACACTATAATAGAAAACAAAAGGTGTGTGTGTACATACATATATATATATATATATATATATATATATATATATATATATATATATATATATATATAATTGTAACCACACTGAGAGCGCTATCAATGTACTTTATAAAATTTATTAATCACAATACAATATTTGTAATATCACAATACCAATAATTCAGTCTTAATACAGCTATGACCTTACAAGCAATGTATATATTTCAAAATGTAGTAATTATAAAAAAAATATTGTTAAATTAAAGCTCCGGAGCTTAAAAAATAATAAATAAAACATACACTTCAATGCAAAGACTTGTATAGAGGTTCAGTATATTTAATTGTAAAAGAACAAAACAGGAACAGGGGTGCATATGATGAAGAAAGTATTGATATATATTCAATAAAAAATAGAAATACACTCACATTTGGATATTGTCAGAGCTCTGATAGCAGGGTCCTCTGACTCGTAAGCATACGGAGGAATTATCCCCTCTCCGTTAGGGTCGCTCTCTCCTCCCGTTTCTCTGTGGGAGTTTTCGATCTTTCAAATTGGAAACAACAAACACCACGCAGACTCACGTTTAAAATTTATTTAAAATTCTTATAGAATAACTGGCTATAACGCTAATGCGTTTCGCTGTTGAACACCGCTTTTTCAAAGCTAAACAAGCCGACAAGAATAAAACATATATTAGATAAACCATATGTTTTATTTGTATGTTAGTATTAATATTAGCGCTGTGAGATGTTTTTCTTTGTCCTTGCTTCCATATATCTCCTTTGTTCATTCTAGCTGCTTCTTGCTTTTATCACCAATATTACACATAAATGTTTCATTGCACCCTTTCTTTTCTTTATCTATAGGCCTTTAAACATACAAAATATGAGAAGAGAAAGAACAATGAAAATAATTATAAAACTTAAAAAATAGGATGTAAATAGAATGAGATATCTAATACGCAGTCCACTGCTATATGTAGGAAGTAAACTGTGCTATACATAGTAACATAGTAAATTAGGTTGAAAAAAGACACAAGTCCATCAAGTTCAACCTTATGTAAACATAAGATGTAAAAGCATAAAATGCCCTTCGATAAATTATGTTCTCACAGTTCTGTATCAAAATCTAAACATAAATCAGTGCATACTTGTGACCTCTTCCGTCTTTATGTGAGGGATTTCAAAGCAGAAAAATGCTACCTTTCCTGTCTGTTGTCTTCAGCTGCCTCCTAGTGAATGTTATAGGAAATGCTGCTGACTGCTATTGGAGGCAATCTGTTAGATGTAATTGATCCTTTTGGTTCACGGCCAAATCCTGTATTGTTGACTGCAAACAAACAGACCTGTAGATAGCAGGCAAAGAAATAAATGTTGATTTTATCTCTATGATGTACTGACCCAGTGTGGGCAGAGGTCTCATAGAGTGATAATGTCTCATAAGTCTGTTCAAATCCTCCACAAATATCATTAGAGAGTCCAAACTTTGTGTGTGTTTAAAGGAATAGTAATACTTTGTTTTATCGTTATTTTATTTTGTAGGCATTAAAAAAACATGAAGAACGATATAAGTCTTATCTCTCAAACCTTTATGTTGAGAGATATTCCCAAGCAAAGTTTCTCCTCACTGACCAGAAAGGTCAAGTCTGCCATCCGGCTGTCAGATTTGGAATCTGGTCCACGCACAGGCCATGGCTCTACAGCAGAGCCGAGATTGTGGGATATAAGAACTGCTTTATTCGAACAGTCTACAAAGTGTGCCTGGTTTGCAAGCACACTTTTTAGACCCTTTCATTGAAATAGTTATTTTTATAGCTTGCGATCTCGGCTCTGCTGAAGAATCACCAGTTGATCTGAGGACCAGATTCCAAACCTGACAGCTAGATGGCAGACTTGACCATTTTGGTCAGTGAGGGGAAACTTTGCTTGTGAATATCTCTCAAATCATAAAGGTTTGAGAGATAAGACTTATATCATTTTTCATGTTTTTTTAATGCCTACAAAATAATAAAATTAAGATAAAACGAAGTATTACTATCCCTTTAATATATGTGTGTTTTATATATAAATATTATTTTGCACACATATATAATTTTATAATCTTATAAATAATAAACAGACTTGCTTAAGAGTGAAACTATTCCTAATTTGATTCTAGAGTTGCAGTATAACAGGTATTTCCTGGTAGAAAAGTATGTTGTGGTTTGAGCAAAACAGTTAGTAGCAAGGGCAAGACATCATTAACCTCTTGGCCATATTTTTGTATTTAAAGAGAGAGAGAGAGCGCGCTAGCTCTTTGGGAGTCACTCTTCAGACCTCCATTCTTCTCCCAGGTCCACAATGCAACCCAGATTTAATGGGCAGGTCGGATAGTTATCATTTTAAAGGGATAGTAATACCTAAAATGTAAAAAAAAAAATATGTTGTAGGGTTTATCCCCCTGAGTAAAACACGAGTACTCCCACTGCTGAAAGATGTCTCATTCAAAAGTTATTAATTTTCAAAGTTGAATTTTTTAGGTGCAATATCACAGTGGCCTGAAATTTTACAGTGGCGCTGTTGCTACACCATTCTATGGAGATTTATGGTCCTGAGACCAGAGCTGTCCATAGGATCGTGTAGCAACAGCACCACTGTACAACTTCAGGCCACTGTGATATTGCACCTAAAAAATTCAACTTTGAAAATTAATAACTTTTGAATGAAACATCTTTCAGCAGTGGGAGTACTCTTGTTTTACTCAGGGGGATAAACCCTACAACATATTTTTTTTTACATTTTAGGTATTACTATCCCTTTAAGTAACTTTTTTAAATGAATAATTATGTTAAGGCTTTTCCTGCTGAATAAAATAATGTTTTTTTCCACTGAAGACTTTCCATTCAAATGTTATTACACAAGCTTTATAAGCAACAATTGCAATAAATTCCAAAATGGATTTTTTTATTTTACTTAATTTTTTTAAGACTGTGTATGTCATTGGAGTAGCTCACGCGTTGCAACGCAATGCATTGGATAAACATCTGGCACTCATAGGGTTAAAGGGATGGTAATGTTTCACAAAAACAGCAGCTTCAATTAATCTTCATAGTATTTGGGCCATGGGGAATGTTATTTCAATACTGTCAGGGTTGTAGTTCAAGAGTAATTGAATGATAAAGTGTCCCCCTCCCTCCCCAGTAAAGTAATGGTACAAGAAGTACACGGTCTGCTTCCTCTGGTAGTCACAGGCCCACACATACATGCCTACTCCACTTCCACCTCTAATAATTGTACCTGGCCTCTCAATGGCTCCTCATCACCTCTGCTCATCTCTGTGACCTGCTCACAGCACAATCCAAGCCTGCCATCCCAGTCATACGTTATAGTCACCGGGAGGGTAGGAAACAGAACCGGAGGCCAGCCAAGTCACTGGTGATAAGAGGTGACTGGGAGCCAAGTGCACTTGCGTGTCTGAAGGGGAACGAGGACAGGAATGGATTCACGTTGGCACTATGCAGGGAATGTGTCTGCATAAGTGTCAGGTCCTGGTTGGTAGTGGTCTGGTGGTATGCAGTGGGTGGGATATGAAGTGGATTGAGTTGGGGGTGGCAGAGGTGGTGGAGGATACAGAGAGTGACTTTGCCCCCCCCCCCCCCAGTTTATTATGACTGTGAATAGGCCAACCCTCACGTAATATTTAGCTCTGTGTTGCTGACACTCATAATAAAGTAGACCGTAAAACAACTCTAGGTACCTTGGAGCACTTCCAGAGCACTTACATTAACCTTTGAGTGCCAGAAGGTACACAGCGCATTGCAAAGCAATGCGTTGCATACCCCAGTGGCACTCAAAGGGTTAAGAACAACACTTGTTAAGCAAGAGAGACGCAATCCTGGGGCATTTTATGGGCAGCTTTTATCCTTCTGACACAAACCAAACAAATGTTTTCAGTGAGGTAATACTCTGTGAGTCTTATTCATTAGCCCTCAGAGATGCAATGCTGGATAAACCAAATGCACCATAGGTTTGAAATGAGAATTTAGTCATTTCCCTTTTATTTACCCTTTTTGAGTGTCAGAGGTGTGTGCGGTGCTTCAGACGCACCCCTTGGCACGCAAAAGGGTTAAGTGAGGCTTTTACCCCCTTAAATGCTAAACTGGCTTGTAACACATGAATAACTTGGTTGAGGGGTTGAAATCCCCATTTAAGTCAATGGTAATTTAAGTTCAGTTGTATTCCAGGATAGTATTCCAGCTAAGCACGCAGGTTGCTAATACCTTCTCCTTACCTCATCTCTTAGGTGCATGTCTATCCCGGTAACAATGAGAGCCATCCGCAGAAAGGCAGAGACTATCCAAGCTGACACACCCGCTCTCTCTCTCATTGCTGAGACTGTGGAAGACATGGTGAAGAAGAATCTGCCCCCAGCTAGTAGTCCTGGCTATGGTATGACTCCTGGCTCCACAGGCATTAGTGGCATCACTACCCCAACTAGCTCATATCCCTCAGGGCCCATCTCTGCCCTGTTCAACATGGGTATGAAGGAGCGACATGACTCAACAGGACATGGAGAAGACTTCAGCAAAGTTACCCAGAATCCCATACTCACAAGCCTTTTGCAGATCACAAACAATGCCAGTGGGACCTTGGGCTCTAGCCCAACACCTCCCCAGCACACACCTCCACCTGTCTCCTCTCCAGCCAGCAACACCAAGAACCATCCCATGCTTATGAATTTGCTGAAGGACAACCCAGCACAAGACTTCTCAGCCCTCTATGGGGGTAGCCCTCTCGAGAGGCAGAACCCTTCTGGATCTCCTCGTACAGATCTGGGTCCTGCTGGAACTGGAAAACCAAAGAAAAAAAGGCCAAGGGCAGGGACAGAGAAGATGAAGAACCAAACAGAGGATGACTTCCAGAGGGAGCTCTTCTCCATGGATGTGGACTCCCAAAACCCTATATTTGATGTCAGCATGGCTGGAGATGCTCTGGACACACCCCACATAACACCAGCTCCTAGCCAATGTGGCACCCCACCAACTGTGTATCAGCAATCTATACCCCATACTCAGCCTAACATGCAGAGAATGGTAAGGCTTCCCAGCACAGATGCCATTATTCCTGATGTTACAGATATCCTCTCTGACATAGCAGAAGAAGCATCCAAGCTTCCTGGTCCTGAAGAGGACTGTCCCAATCTTGGCACTCCTGTCAGGGACTCCTCTAGTTCAGGACATTCTCAGAGTGCTCTTTTTGACATAGATGTGTTACAGGTAGATGGCAGTGGTGGAGGAGGAGACAACACATACCCAGATGCAGCTGATCTCATTGCAGAGGCTCATGGAAGCCCAAATAGTGACTCCTCTAATAATTTCTTCCAGAGCATGGACTTCAACCCAGACCTTCTGAACAGTCGAAGTCAAAGTGGTTTTCCAGATGATTTTGAGGACAGTAGCCATAGTGGGGATAATGATTTTAAGGACTTTGCTGGGCAAGGGCTGGCCTCTTTAGGTTTGGTGTCAGGGATTCCAGTTGATGGGAGTGAGGGCAAGTACAAGATGGGTTTAGGTGCAGACACTGTGGACTTCAGCATCATAGCAGGTGGAGGTGGTAAAGCCCTGAGTGGATCAGATATCCTAGAGACGCACAGTGGGAGCCAGAGTCCTCTGCTGGGTGGGGATTTGGGGAAAGACAGGCCCCAGAAACAGAGAGTGAAAGAGAGCAGCAATGGAGGAGGAGGAGGTACAGCAGGACTAAGTGGAATACAGGGCACAGGAATAGATGTTAAATCTGGGAAACGCAGTCGCACCCCTTCCAGCGATGGAAAGAGCAAGGATAAGCAACCCAAGCGCAAGAAAACAGAGTCAGATGGCAAGTCGCCTTCACACATAACCAACCGCCCCTTCACCCCACCTACCAGCACTGGGGGCTCAAAATCTCCAGGAACATCAGGAAGGTCACAGACCCCTCCTGGAATGGCCACCCCACCCATACCTAAAATTACCATCCAGATTCCCAAGGGCACTATGAGTGTAGGGAAACCATCATCCCACAGCCAGTACACCAGTAGTGGATCAGGGAGCTCATCCAGCAGCAAAAGCCACCACAGCCACTCATCATCCTCTTCATCAGTGTCGGGGAAGATTAAAAGTAGCAAGTCTGATGGGTCCACTGGTATGAAGATAGGAAGTAGTGGAAGTGGGATGTACTCAGGCCAGAGTGGGCAGGGGAGCAGCCAGTCCAAAAGCAGTTCTCAGACGATTGGAAAACAAGGCTCTTCCCCCATCACCAAACATGGTCTAGGTAGCGGGGTCAGTAGCTCTGGGGGAAGCAAAACTAAACCACAAGGGAAGCCATCAGTGTTAATGAACCCCTCTTTAAGTAAACCAAACATTTCCCCCTCCCATTCGAGACCCTCTGGGGGCTCAGACAAGCTATCTTCTCCTATGAAACCCATGCCAGGGACTCCTCCTTCTTCTAAAGCAAAGTCCCCAATTGGGTCAGGAGGGCCTCACATGTCAGGAGGGGGGTCTAACTCCACCATGAAGTCATCTTCTGGGCTTGTGTCTGCAGGATCTCTTTCCCAGAAGCCAAATTCGTCATCCTCTTCATCATCATCCTCTTCTTCTTCGTCTTCATCTTCATCATCATCTTTCTCTGGTGGCTCCAATGTCTCCCAGAACCTCCATGGCAGCTCAAAGGGAAAGTCTCCAAGCAGGAATAAGAAGCCTTCACTGACAGCTGTCATAGACAAGCTCAAACATGGGGTAGGGACAGGTGGACCTGGTTCAGAAGACCCCATGGATGGTCCCGGAGGAGGTGGCAGCTCTGGAGCCCCCAGCCATGGCATGTCTTCTAAACATGGACTAGGTGGAGCAGAGTTTCCAACAAAAAGGGAAAAGAGTGAGAAGGACAAGTCAAAAGTTTCAGTCTCTGGAGGGTCATCTGATCCATCTAAGAAAGGAGGAGTGGACCCCAAGGCCTCTGGTAGCACTGGAGTAGCCAAAATTATTATCAGCAAACATGACGGAGGATCACCCAGCATAAAAGCTAAGGTGACGTTACAGAAACCTGGAGAAGGGGGAGGGGATGGGCTTAGGTCACAAATGCAAAAAAATTATGGGTCACCTTTGATTAGTGGTTCTACACCAAAACATGAACGATGCTCACCGAGCCATAACAAGTCACCAGCATATACCCCACAGACACTAGACAGTGAGAGCGAGTCTGGCTCCTCTTCCATTGCGGAAAAGTCGTACCAAAACAGCCCCAGCTCAGATGATGGAGGAGGTGGGAGCAGGACACAGCCTGAATACAGTGCAGAGAAACACAAAAAGCACAAAAAGGAGAAGAAGAGGCTGAAGGACAAGGACAGGGAAAGAGAGAAAAAGAAATCTTCTTACACCATGAAACCAGAAAGTTGGTCTAAGTCACCTATTTCTTCTGACCCTGCACTGACCATGGCTGGAGGTTCCCTTCTGGCTTCAGACAGAGCGGCCAGGCCAAGTCCAGACTTCCTCATGGGGGATGATGATGACTTAATGGATGTAGCTCTTATTGGGAGCTGAGTGGATTGTGTGGGGGTGGCTTTGTGTTAAGATGTATACTGATCCCTTTTTCCTGCCAGATCAGCATTGCAAACCAATACATTACTTGGTTCCCCTAGTGACAAGAAGGAGAATCTTTGGTATATTTTAAATGTCATGTCCTCATTTTTAAAATCTGCATAATCACTTTTTAATATAATGCATACTTATACCATAAAGTTGGGCAAACAGCAGTCACCACTTTCTAGAAACAGCGATTAGCAGTTTTGTTGAGTGGACAGCCAAAAGTAATGCATAATTTTTTAAAGGAAAAGGAAATGTAAAAATATGAATTTTATTTTATTGTTGTATGTAATTGTCCTTGTTGTTTGCTTGGATTTTGGCTAATGGAAGAAAATGTGATGGTATTTCAAGTACTGTTCTTCTGCCTGAACCAGAAACCACTTTCTTAAACTACCAAATTCACTTTTTCTTCTTTTAACTGGTATCTGTGCTCATTGTGAATTTATCCTCCTTGAGATAACTGCAGGAAGGGTTCAAGAAAAGAGTATACACAATACCATGCAGAACAAGCCTGGCATTGCTCTGGTGATGCACATATGCTGTATACCTACCTTTCTGTTTTGCAAGAAACAGCAAAGCTGGTTGGTCCCTAATTAAATACTTGAAGATCAGAGGTGTGCGCAACACATTGGGAAGTAATGCTTTGTACAATCTTCTGTTCCTCATGGGGCCAAGCTACATTATGAAATTCATATAGAGCATATTAAGCTGCTCTAGGAATCCTTTATTTATAAATGACCATTATCGGTGCTGGGTATACGGATATGCCTGAAAAGATGTGCAGAGCAAACAATAGGCTTTCCCAGTTCCACAAAGTATCAACGATATGCAAAGATGACTGCACCATAAAGTCTGATAAAAAATGGTGAATAAAATAAAGTATTTATAAAAAAAAAAATAC
This sequence comes from Rhinophrynus dorsalis, assembly GCA_037306005.1. NCBI lineage: Eukaryota > Metazoa > Chordata > Amphibia > Anura > Rhinophrynidae > Rhinophrynus > Rhinophrynus dorsalis. Next base: position 111,649,280 of record CM074727.1, on the reverse strand, counting down.
GGTTAAGCGGAGATCATGCAAAACGTGTTGATGAGAAAGTAGTCTGTACCCAGTTATCTGAGGCTGTGAGTCATTTGGATACATTACGTTTTTATACTTTTTTCAATAAATACATTTTTTGTCCAACTGTATGGTGCAGCGATCTTTGCATATCTTTACTAAACTATTTTATGCCAGGGTTGACCGCAGATTTCCCACCCTTACTTTAGTCTGTTAGAAGAACACCTGAAGATAGAATTTACAGCCGGGTTCATTTGTCGTGTTCAATGTTTTGCTGTTTTTATTAATACATTGTCTTGGGCGTAAAGGCAGTTATGTATGTAGAACTGGAGTAATTATGGTGCAAACCAGTTGCACAACTGGAGCTGTATACAAAGTCCCCTAGATTTAAATGGGGCTTTAAACCCCCTTGAAGGGCAACATGGTCTGTAATGCATTGCTTTGCAATGTGTGGGAGAACTGTCTAGCATTCATAGGGTTCCAAGTCCTTTTTTAAATAAACTGGAATGTTTCACTTTCGCATATGGAGCAGTTGTTTGCTCCAGAATTGGTCCAGTTCTTCATACATCAGACACACCAAGGGGTGGTTTTGGGCTATTTACATAAAGGTTATGTAACATTTTAATTTATTTAACGCATATATACACACACAACGGACTATGACAAGGCACTAAGATGATAAAATATATTAAATGTAGTTGCTGTTACTACTCCTTTAAGATCTACTTTCCTTTTGAACATCAGGCCCCTAAAAGTGAAGTTTTAACCTAGGGATAAGTGCCTTGTAATTTGTAATTGAGTAAAACAAAGGAACTCCCACTGCTGAAAGGTGTTTTATCCAAAAGTTATTACAGCTCAAATTTGATATTTTTCTAGGTGCAGAATCTCAGATGCCTGAAATTGTACAGTGGCGCTGTTGCTACACCATCCTATGGACAGCACTGGTCAGTTGACCATAAATCCCCATAGGATGGTGTAGCAGCAGCACCACTGTACAATTGCAGGCCACTGAGATATTGCACCTTAAAAAAAAAAAAAAAAAACGAACACGTTTGAGCTGATATATATATATATATAATTACTATCCCTTTAAAGGCCTTACTCGCAGAAGCAAAATGGAGAAGTTCTGGAGCAAACAGAGTACAGAATAAGGATAAAAAAAGTCTTGTTGTTTTAAATAGACTTATTCCTTTGCATCTTAGAAAGGTCTCCAGTGCATTGTACAGGAATGTGTTGGAGAACTTTTATAGTATTCAGTTAGGTTAAAGTCTCACTTAAATCAGTGGGAATTTGTATTTGCCCCTGTGGAGTAGTCGGTTTGCCTCAATTCCTGTGCTTTCCATTTAACCTTTTGCGTGCCACAGTGGATTGCAGAGCGAGCTGTGGCACTCAAAGATTTAAAGGGATAGTAATGATCGTATTTAAGTTCATGCAGTATTGTAGATGTTAAAAAATAAAGTATCTGGAGAAAGTCACATGGTTTGAGTGATAATCGGTGCTAAAGTTCCCCCCTCCCTCCCCTTCTCCTGATGGAGCTCTACTGACAGCAGGAGATCCTGGGAACAGCCGGAGGCTCTTCAGCAGAGCAGAAATAATGATCTCTAAAAAGAATTACATCATTGAAACGGTCTACAAAGTGTACCTGGTTTGCAAGCACACTTTGTAGAACGTTCCAATTAAGTAGTTCTTTTTAAATATCGCTATTTCGGCTCTGCTGAAGAGCCTCTTTGAGTTGGCCGACACAGATCTCCTTCTGTTAGCTTTACAGCTGACATCAGGGAGGGAGGAACTTTAGCAGTGAATATCTCTCAAACCCTAAAGGTTTGAGAGATGGGACTTTCGCCAGTTACTTTCTTTCTTTAAAGGGATAGTAATGTCAGGAAAAAAAGTCTTAACTATATGGTATATACAATTAAGAGAGAGTACTTGCACTTATTCGTATGTCTCAAACCGTTATGGTTTGAGAGATATAGGAAAAGAAGGTTCTCCGCTCCCTTCTATTTCTGCTTGACGAGCTGTAAAGCTGTCAGAAGGAGATTCTGGTTCCTGGATCAGGCTGCGTCTCTTCAGCAGCTCCGACATAGCGATACCTAAAAATAAATACTTAATCGAAATGATCTACAACATGTGCCTGGTTTGCGAGCACACGCTGTAGACCATTCCAATGAAGTATTTATCTTTAGATATCGTTATATCGGCGCTGCTGAAGAGCCACATCTGGTCAAGCGACCAGAATCTGCTTCTGACAGCTTTAAAGCTCGAACTTTATTTTCCTATATCTCTCAATACTGGAATAGATTGTTGAAATGCTGCAAGTGCTCCATTATCGTCTAGATCGCACCTGGCACGATCTTCAACAGGCTCATAGAGCAAGGGATAGTCCGTTGTCTCACCCCAACTGTTGGACATTACAGTTCCCATCATCCCCGACAGGCTGGCTGGGGATGATGGAATTTGAAGTTCCCAACAGCTACAAGTCCAAAAATTGACTACCCCCTAGTAATTCTGGGACAAAAATCTTCCCAATAATTCAGTGGGGCTTTTAACTCTTTGGATGCTAAAAAATCTTCAATGTACTGTAAAAACAATTAGCAGAAGTCCTCCTTAGCATTCCAGGGGTTCAAATTAAGCCCTTAAGGACCGGCACGCACGGCCGGCAGTTGAGGACCAAGAGGCATTTTTTTTGCTATTCTGGTTCAGGGCTTCCGGAGCGGCGTGCAGCCGCGCCGGGAGCCCTGAACTCCATGACGTACCAGGACCGTCAGTGGTCCTTAAGTGCCGGACTGCCGTGCAGGTCCTGGTACGGCAATGGTCCTTAAGGGGTTAAAGGACATTTTTGAAATTTGTATTTGTCCCATTAGTACAGTTCGTCTGCTCCCGAATTACTCCAGTTTTCATTTGAACATTAGGCCTATAAACTGCGTGTTTACATGATCGTTCATGTAAGGAAAAGCTGTGTTTTGCCTTTACTTTTCCTTTAAAGAAAATGTATTGACTAAATATAAAAAACAGTACTATACAGTATGACATGTATGCCTATAAGTCTTTACCTCCAAGTATGTTTTAATTAATATTTCTGCAAATGTTATATCTAACCCTCCCCACGGCATC